>JAAGKR010010592.1:0-15000 GCA_011419295.1 Clarias macrocephalus | reverse complement strand
AGTTGCATCATTTAATATTAAATAATTTGTTTTACCAAAATTCAGACTCAAAGGTTATTAAGTCAGTCATTAGTGGTTACTTTAACTAGTATTTATCAGAGATAAAATGTAAAAAAAAATATTATACAAATAGAAAAAAAAATGTCAGCATCAAGTATATGCAAGTTATATAAATAGATGTAAATATTTTTTGCTAATACTATAAACATGTATATTTGTGTATATACTGTATATAAAATACTATAAACATGTGAATTAAAAAATATTTTAACCTGTACGTTACAATTATTTATGCTCTCATAAAGAATAAAACAATAAAAATAATAATAATAAATAAATAAATAAATAAATAAATAAATAAAATGAATGTGGTGCCCTTTAGTCGTACTTTTACACTCTCAGGCTGTAGGTGATGTATCGAAAGAAGCTTTATTCACACCCTGATTTCACACTTTTGCCGTTGAACTGTGTGTGTGTGTGTGTGTGTGTGTGTGTGTGTGTGTGTGTGTGTGTAGGGATGGGGTGGGGAGTGTAGTTTCCCCTTACCTCAGGAGTTGCGTAGATTTTCCCCCCCGTCTGCTGACCAGCATCTAACGAGACAGAAAAAAACGCTGGTATTAAATGAGAAACGTGCGCTGCGTACGACGGTGTTTCTCTCACCATCAGCTGATCCAGATGTGCGAGATCAGATCCAGCTGAATTACATTACAGACAGCAGTGTAAGATTTCTGCACAAACGCTTTAACTGTTCGCCTGGCTGTACAACCCGAGAGCGCCTGAGCCTGAGCCTGAGCCTGAGCCTGAGCCTGAGCCTGAGCTGGCACAAACTGATGGTGGGACATTCTCCTTCTGGTAGAGCGCAGAATTCATGGTTATGACAAATCTTAAAGCTGAAAAGCCCCAGACCATCACACGATCACTACCATGTTTAATAACTAACATGATGTTCTTATTATGAACCGCTGTGTTAGTTTTACGCCAGATGTAACTGGACACAAACCTTCCAAAAAGTGGAACTTCTGTCTCATCAGTCCACATAATAATCGCCCCATAATTAAGATGTTTCTTGGCAAATCTGAGACAGCTTTCCCAAAATCACAGTTCATTCATGGGGGTAATTATTTCTACAATCACAATGTAAGTTTTTCCAAGTTTATTTTCGTTAAAGATTTCCTTCTTGGTAAATGCCTACAAGACAACAGCAATAACAAAAAAGTTTTACCAAAGTGTGATTTAAGCTCCTTAAGCAACATTCATTCTCCTTAAATATATTACTTTAAACACTTTGGTTTGATTTTACGTCCAGACGGGAAAATAGAAGAAAAAAACAAGGAGAAGAGAAGCCAAAAGACGTCACCCTCTCTTTGTTTTCCTGTAGCTGAATCTCAGCAAATTCTCCTCCGTCCTTAACACAACCAGACACAACAAGCCGTTCACATCAGTGTTTCTGAAGCGTAACACACAGTCCTGCAGCCTGCGATCAGAGGCTCAGAGCCACTCGGCTGCATTTGTCTTTGTGTACAGCGACGGATGATGAAATCTGATTTACACAAACCACCCAAGTGAACCGAGCGGAAAGAGAGAGAACAGGCAGAGACATGCTGAAGTGTGCGGGCACACACACACACACACACACACACACACACACACACACACACACACACACACACACACACACACACCACTACAGCGTTTACAACTACACACAGTGGCAGGAAATTTACAACGAAATTTACAACTTCTTAAACAGAAACTCTGACAGATGTGCAGCTGCAAATCTCACTATTTATTTATCGTTTCTATAGCAACGGCTCCTTCACAGAGATTTACACTCAGCATGATACTGATATTCAGAAAAAAATCTTTGATGTGGTCAAGTTGAATATTGCAAAAAATACTTTTTTCTTTAGATTTCACGCAGATGGTAAAATTTCTAATTAATTAAATGTTAAACAATAATTAATAATTGACACAAACACTAACTAATAACATTTTTTATTATATTATTTGTTGTCCAATGTTCGCATATTAGGAGAATTTAGATGGCAGGAATGATGAAAACAACAACCTGCCAGTGATGGATGAAACGATCATCTACTACCAAGGAGGAAGAAGAAGAGTCCAGTGCAAATGATGCAATATGCAAACAAGACAATTCAATTAAAAAATATATATTCAATATGAATACCACGCAGAAAAATACAACTTTCTGTGACCTGAGCATCTCACAATATAGAAAAAAAAACAGAAAAAAAATTAAAGGGAAAATAAAAGCGTTTGTTAAAAGATTCTCTGTCAGTTAACACATTTATAAACTGTAGGTGCCATATTACAGTCTTTATACAGTATGTACAGTCTTATGCAAAAGTTTAGGCACCCCCTTGATTTTTTTTATTGAAAAGATGTTAACACTGTCTCTCTTGAAAATGGAATAAATGCACAATATTTTCAGCAAACATTGGTGCAGTTACTTTTTATGTCATAAATTGAGCTAAGATAAAAAAAATTAAACATTATTGTGCCACTGTGCAAAAGTTTGTGCACCCTACATAAACAGTACTCAGTAACGCCTCCTCTGGCAGATATCACAGCTTGCAAACGCTTTTTATAACCAAGTTCAGTTCTTGTACTTGGGATTTTAGTCCCATTCTTCCTTGCAAAAGGCTTCCAGTTCTGTAATATTCTTTGGTCAAGTCAAGTCAAGTCAATTTTATTTATATAGCGCTTTTAACAATTGACATTGTCGCAAAGCAGCTTTACACAATAAAAAGAAGTAAGTCTGTATGCAATGTGTATGAATCAAAATGATAAGATTGTCCCTGATAAGCAAGCCGAGGGCGACGGTGGCAAGGAAAAACTCCCTGGGATGGTAATAGGAAGAAACCTTGAGAGGAACCAGACTCAACAGGGAACCCATCCTCATCTGGGTGATAATGGAGAGCAGCGATTGATCAACTTAATAATGTGTAATGTGTACTTTGGTGGTCTTGCCTGCACAGCTCTTTTAAGATATACCCATAAATGTTCAATGATGATTAAATCAGGGGACTGTGATGGCCGTTCCAAAACCTTCAGCTTGCGCCTCTTGAGATTTTCCATATTGGATTTCGAGCTTTTCTTGAAGGTTTTCTTCTGCTGACTCTTCCATGAAGGTCTTGTGCAACGGTGCACCACCACTCGAGTCTTCTAAATGTTCCTTCAGGTTTTTTGCAGTCAAATGGGTTTTGATTTGTCTTTCTGACCAGCATACGAGCAGTTCTCTCCCAGAGTTTTCTTGGTCTTCCAGATCTCATCTTGACCTCCACAGTTCCCCTGAACTGCATCTCTTAATTACATTTCTCACTGTGGAAACTGCAAGCTGACGATGCTTTGCTATCTTCTTGTAGCTTCTCCTGCATTGTGGGATCAATAACTTTCATTTTCAGAGTCTTACACAGTAACTATGCATCAATGTTTGTTCAAAATATTGTGCATTTTTTCCAGTTCCAAGAGAGACTGTGTTAACATATTTTCAATAAAAAAAATAAATCACTAAAATCTGTTATTTATCCAGGGGTGCCTAAACTTTTGCATAAACTGTACACCGTATACACGTGCATGTGTCGGGGTGTGTGTGTGTGTGTGTGTGTGTGTGTGTGTGTGTGTGTGTCGGTGTCAAATTACGCGCGTGCACACATAGGAGACGTGCTGAAACAGAGAGAGAGATGTTGGTTATACCAGTAAGAGACGAGCACTAAGATCCAGCAGGGGAGAATTATTACCCACAATTCCGCAGCGCAAGCGAGAGAAAAATCATTGGCTCAGTTGTGATCACATGACGCTCGGTGTCAAAACAATAGCGCATGCGTGATACGTGATACTTGGCACTCGTAAACCAAGACTTGGTCGTTTTTCAAGTCAAAATTTATTAAAAAACTTTGCTCGTCTTGCGGAACACTTGTAAACCGCGTTACTCACAATCCGAGGTTCCACTGTATAGTGTTCTTCACTGCTTGAACCCCGACCTAGGCTTGAGTGATATTGGATTTCCCCTGCAGACTGTGTAATGGTTTAAAACCCAGATCAGTGAAGTTTAAACAGTTAAACAGTAATAAAAACTGTGAAATTTCAATATAATCCTTTTAGATATTGTCTAATTGAACTCCATATTTACTCACTTTCTAATTTTAACGCCTATTTAATATTTTTGTCAATCTTTTTGTCCTTTCATAATAATAATAATAATAATAATAATAATAATAATATTGTTATAAACATATGTATGACTGAGTTAAACACAGATGGACAACACTGTATTTAAGGCAGGTGAGGGCGCTATTATGAGAACATATAGTACACAATAAACAGTACAGGACATACGGTACACACCTGTGCAAAGTCATTTAAATGTCAAACAACTTAAACTGCAACATCATCCTCTATGTTGAAAATGCGGTTACAAAATAAAAAACTAAGTATTTTGACATTTGAGCGGCGTACTAAATAGTTTAAAACGGCCTGTACGTCTGTGAATGACTCTGAGCCCGCTGCAGTCGTTCCCGTGAACATTCAGCGAGTGCAACACATGATCATTGAAACCAATGGATAATTGGTCATCGATTTGTGGAAGAGATGCATCTGTCTATGTGAACTGTACACACACTCATTCACCAACACCGCTTGCACATTACAGGAACTCAACTGGGAATTACTGCCACGCCCCCATACAGTCCTGACCTCGCTCCAAGACATTTCTACGTTACGTTTAGAAAAGCCACTAAAGGAGTTCCTAGGAGGCCGGCGTTTCAGACATGAAGAGAATTTCTACCTTAATGATGTCCAAGCACTAGTTGAAACACTGGGATAAATGCATTAGTGCATCAGTGTAGAATAGCCCTCGGATACACTTACAATTTTTTGAAAGTCCTCTGTGCTTGAGAATCCCCCCCCCACTTAAACCCTGAGCACCTCCTTGCTCTGTTCAGCTCCACCTAGTCGGATATTATTGACTATGTTGCTCCCATTACCTAGCCTCGGTTAAATGAGGTTATCCGTTCCATCAGCGGGAAATGTATGAGAGCTGAACGTACATGGACAAAAGACAAGCATCAGGTGTCTGCTGACATTTTTATAGAGTGTCTGTCTGACTTCCAGAAAAGTGTAACTCCATGCTCGTATTTCATCTCGACTTGATTACTGTAAGGCTTTGTACACAGGAATCAGCCAGGCTTCACCCTCTCACCTGCAGCTCGACTCCTGACCGGCACATGCAAGCACAAGCACAAGCATTAATTAGTTCATTCGTTCTTCTTTGTACTTCATTAGTTTCCAGTTTGCCGTGGGATTTATTAGAGGATTTCACTGTTTAAGTCACTTGAATGTTCCTATGAACCTTTCTGAGCTTTTAGATCCACACACACCCTCTAGAACACTCAGATCCTCTGACCACACTGTAAGAAAATCAAGCCGCCTCAATGTAAAAAGGTTCAGTAACAAGTTGCACAGCTTTTTTAAGTTTACTCAACTTTTTAAAAAATGCTGGACAAACACAATATTTGAACATTGCTGTTCAGTTGACACATTGTGTAGCCAGTTCAAAACCTTATGTTGACTCAACTTGTAATTCAAATATTTAAGTCAGCTTAAGTAATATTGGTTGTGGGCTCAATGAATTAGATTTCTCCAGGATTGACTTGGCCCAACTTATCATCTACTCAAAAAGGTAGCCGGCTGATGGAATTGGTTCAAGTGATTGCCTAACAATAACCCAACAGTAAAAACACAAACATTACTTAAAAAAACTTTATTCTTCTAAAACCAGTCTAAGTTAAAACAGTGATCTGCATAAAACAGGAGAATACACGTTGTATTTTGCTTAAAAGGTCAATAAAATACCTGGAGACCCCCAGATGCTTCTCAGTATCTCACAGGTTCTTTTATATCACAATATCATCACCATTTTAAAAACTAGCCATGTTCACGCTCCACCAGGAGCTCCGAAAGTCCAGCCGTCACCCCTCTGACCCCAATCCTCCACAGCAGAGCTCTGGGTAAAGAGAATAAGAGAATCATGTAAAGACAAAGATGAAACATTTCACTGAATATCTAGTTATGATAAAAATAAAATATATGAACAAGGCTATATACCACCAGAGTGCACAATAATGTTCCTGGGATTCTAATGATGGGTTAAAGCTACGTATTGTTGCATATTTTAAAGGCTTTTATATTTTCAAAGGTTTTACTTTCTCATTCTCAGGAGTAACTACATGTGATGTTTCAAATTATCCGGGTATTTACTCAGTTCAGTTTTCATGCAAATAAGTTACTAATATAACATTCGTAGACGAGCATTAGCGACTCTGCAGTCCAAAGTCTGTACCCCTTAACTTATCGAGTACTGAAGAGCCGCTTTCGTTAGCCGTGTGTGCTGGGTGGAGCAGGACGCAGTTGCTGGGGAAAAGTCAGGGCAAAAGAGATGGATAGAGTTTTGAATGATTAGCTCGCTAACTCCAGCACAGTGCGGCAACATGGAGTCTAACGTTAGCTTAGCTCACCTCAGTAATGTCAGCGTGCCTCAGTATACCGATAAGCGGAAATACACCGGCATCACGTACAGTATATAGCGCTAACTGTCTAAAATATTCGCAAGCAAACTGAAACATGTATATATATATATATTTTTTTTTAAATATATACTTACCCAGAATAAAGAGTCCACAAGTCGTCCCTCTTCACCTCTTTAGCGCAGTGTGATAGCGCAGTGTGATAGCGCGGCGTGATAGCGCGGCGTGATAGCGCGGCGTGATAGCGCAGCGTGATAGCGCAGCGTGATAGCGCCGGGGGAAATGTTAAATGTTTATACAAGTTTCC
Organism: Clarias macrocephalus; assembly: GCA_011419295.1. Taxonomy (NCBI): domain Eukaryota; kingdom Metazoa; phylum Chordata; class Actinopteri; order Siluriformes; family Clariidae; genus Clarias; species Clarias macrocephalus. The sequence goes on along the minus strand of JAAGKR010010592.1, from coordinate 8,148 downwards.
CTGAACACGATGTTACCTGTTGTCTCAACAAATAGTGCTGTAAGAAGTTGGGCCAACAATAACATTATTAATTTATTCAACATTTAACATCTAGATTGCGTTTTCACAGTGCGGCTGCTTTTAGTTGCGGTTGTTTCAAGGACTCATGTTGACATTGTGTGCCTTCACAGTTGAAGCTGAAAAATAAGTTCTAACTCCTCTGTATTAGATTATTATCTGCACCAACATTAGCAACCTTTAATTCCAGACTAAAATCACTAAAAGTCTTTGTAAGATTTATTCTTATTCTTTGTTCTTATAACTGTTATTATTTTTATTGCAATTTCCGCACTGGTGTAAATAATAATATTATTTTAATTGTATGCACTTTTCTATTCACTAACTGTAATTTAGCGATTTCTCTTTTTACAAATGGTGTCTTTTTGTTTTATATTGTGCAGCACTTAAGTCGGTCACAACTGTAGTTGTTTCTTTGTGTGCTTTAAATAAAATTTGCCTCGTAGGCTTTTGCACAAAGTGCATCCGAGTTTCTAAGGTGGGGGTTCAAGTGTTAAGGAAACTTCTCGTGACAAAATTCTACCATTCGGAAGGAACATCCTTTGACATCACCAAAGCAGGCGGCCTCTGTGCGTTACCGTGGTAACTAACATAAAGCTGTTGCCGCTGCTGTGGAAATTTCACACTATGGAATTTAGATATGAAAATATTTATTGGAACAAAAACTGATGCCATTATAAACTGTACACTATTAAAATGTGTATAACTAAATTACGAGATATATTTAGGAAAATTTATTGTAAACTATATGGTAAACAAGCCGATTGGAACGCAACCTGAGCCTGGGGAAGGGGGCGGGGCCTCCAGGTGGTATCAGGTAATGTCCTTAAATTCACACATGGAGAAATCTCTTCCGTTTTATTGAAGGAGGGAAAGGCGGATTTTTAATCGCTGAACCTCTAAAAGCGTATGTGCTCGTGAATACGCAAATGTCTAAAGACGACCAGGACACAATGCGTGACATGATTTTGCAGCAGTGTAATCGTGTGCTACCATCTCATCACCCAGACCTTTACAAGCATGAGGATGTGTTCTGTAAAATGTAAAACATCTAAATAATCTACAACATGACAGTAATATAATGGGTAAGTATAGAATGAGAGTTTCGCATTGCCATTTACAAAGTAGCTCGGCCAGTCTGACTGGGTGTATAATGTTCCCCTCTGACCTCAACCCCCTAACACACACAACTCTGTTCAGCTCATATTTCATAAAAAACACGCACACACACATTCACTGACTGGCACACAATTCACCTGTCCAACCAGTGAAACAGGAAATAACTACAATGAACAAAAGAGGAAACAATAAAAGAGCCAATAAGGAAACAATTGTGGATTTACTGAGTGGTAATCGTTCAGGCTGCACGTTTTGGGCTGTGAGTAAACACTTCTTCATGGTGGCCAGAGTTGAAATTCATCACCAAGCAATCACTGCACTGACGCTGCTGCTTCACGTGAGACATTTAAAGCAGAGCGGTCCGACTCCTGCAGCCCATCACACACCGCACATGACGTTCTGCTGTACACGGCAGACATGGTGGGAAAATGCTCATAATAAAACCAGGTATATTAGGTGTTAATTACGTGGAAGAATAAATTAGCTGTGCAAACGTGTGTGTGTGTGTGTGTGTGTGTGTGTGTGTGTGTGTGTGTGTGTGTGTGTGTGTGTGTGTGTGAGTGTGTGTGAGAGAGAGAGAGAGAGATGCATGTCCGAGCATGAGTGTGTATCACAAAAATTCATATGCAAAATAAATCTTATGCTAAATGAGATTTGAAAAAGATAAAAGTATATATTGTTATGTAAAATAAAAAAACGGGAAAAAATAAAAACAAGAGACACACGTCTAAAAAATTTCATATGAGCAACATCAAGTGTACAAATAAACGTACACATGCCCGACTTGCGAACATCAATGACTACATGCTGAAAGACATGTGAATGAACTATACGTGCACGGGTCTTTTAGTTCTGCGTGTCAGGACTCGCGCTTCTCTCCACAGCACTGCACCTGTACGTGCGTTCTGCCAAACGGTACCGTGTTCTGACCAACACAATGGCCTGCTGAACGTTATCGCGGCGCCTCAAGTTTCACTTCCATGTGACGTTCGTTCATCGCTGATTTAAAAGCACTAGATGCTTGTCTGAATACAACTCCACTGAAAATAAAATTCCTGTCATGAGATCAATACGTGTGCAGAAATGTAATAAAGCTTTATTTTATTGGTTTATAATACTTAATTTGAGTAATAACCTGCATTTAATTAAAGAGGCGGCTGTAACAAATCACATCAATAAACTGATTCACCAGACAGATGATGTTTTTTTATTTCAGATTTCCTCCACACGGGAGTAGTCTTGGCCACGCCCTACACTATTCCTCATCGTCTTCACATACACTCATGTACATCGAGTACATTTTTATATCATTATACAACAATTAAATATTTACAGTATATTCCTTTCTATATGTAGCTGAGTCAGAGACAAAGAAAAGACATTCCCTGTGGAACCCGGACTTAATGAGCGACCTTCTCGATGATGTAATACTCTACATTTTTGTCTAAGGTGATCTTGGCATCACTGCAAAGCTCCTTCCTTCCAAGGACTATGCACTAAGAATTTTGTTTTGTTCCACCATCCAGGGCATTTTGGGGGTCTGAACATCTGAAAAAGTCATGAAAAGTGGCAGACCGGTTGGAGTCACACGAAACCTGGTATTTGATATGATTTGGTCACTGAGTAGAACAACTTAGGCACTACATCTAATAACTCAACAGGAAGTCAGTTATTCTGGGTCGTTTGCAAAACATTTGCCCAGTGAATTTTGATGGGAGATTTATACGATCGCCATCACTTTGTCTTTGTGACATCACGCTGAGTGACAGACATAAAATCTAGTCTTAAATTTTCCCTTATCGAGCGTCTGTAATGGGCTGCTGAACTTTAATTTGTTAACACAAAGACATGTAAATAAAGCATTCTAACATGCAACATTGTTAGAATTCAAATCCCCTGTGAGTTCAATATGTGTGTAGAGATGCAAATAAATAAATAAATAAATAAAAATAATAATTTCTATTTATATTACGCCTTTCCAGAGCTCAAGGACACTTTACAATGAATGTAAACAAAAGGGGATAATACAGACAGACACTGAAGTACTGGAGTAGAGAAAGAATTAAGTCGAGGGAAAAAAAAAAAAAAAGGAAATACAAGACCTAGAAGACAGACATGCAGAGGACAGGTGGATTAAACCAAAGAGGTTCAGTTTAACGATTCGAAGGTATAGCATTCAGAAATCAAGTGAGTTTTGAGTAAAGATTTAAATACTGAGATGTTATTAACAGAGCGGAGAGAGTGTGGTAGAGAAATCCAAAGATTCGTGCAATAACACTAAATGATCTGCCCCCCATTGAAGAGAGGCGGTACAGAGGGACAGCAAAAAAGCCAGAATTGGAAGAATGTAGTGAGCGAGTCGGGATGTAGGGGGCAAGCAAATTGAAAAGACAGGAGGGAGCCAAGCCATTTAAAGATTTAAAGACAAGGAGAAGAATTTTGAATTTAATACGGTAGGCAACTGGGAGCCAATGGAGACCATACGAGACTGGTGTTATATGAGCAGAGCGTTTGGTATGAGGCTTCATATTCTTATCATGATCTGTGCACTGAGACTGCATCGATGCAGATTCAATACAAAGCGTCAATATACGATATGTGTGTGTATGTGTTTTTTTTTTTTTTGTTAGAAACACACACATATATTTTAATTTGAAAAATCAAACTAATCATTTCGGAACGAGCTTTGCAATGAGGTCATGATCACCTTAGACAAAAATGTATTTCTACAGGAAATTAATTACCAGTGTCATGTCGTTGTCTGTAACTCTACCACCCACCTGTCTCCTACTCTAGCTCCATTAAAAAAGGAACGGACATCTTTACTTGTTGTATGATAATATAAAACAGATACCCGGTGTACATCAGTGTTCTGTATGTGAAGAATGAGTGAGGAACAGCGTAGGGCGTGGCCAGGACAACTCACCTGTGGAGGACATCTGTGAAATAAACAACCATCTGCCTGATGAATCAGTGTATTGGTGTGATTCGTTACAACCGCCTATTTAATTAAATGTGTGTTATTGAGTTTCCTAGACCAACTTAATGAAGATCTTAATAATAATAATAATAATAATGAATTTTAAAGGCAAGTAAATCAAAGCCTGAAAAGGTTACGTGAATCGGTTCCTTTGATTCGACTCCTTTTTTAAAGAGCCGACTCCCTGTCTCTCTCTGGCGTATTGAGGTTAAAAACACTTTTCTTCACCCGTGTTCCTCACCCTGCTCGTGCCCCTCTCGTGCGTTCTGCACGGAAATCCCGCGTCAGGTAACAAATCACGGCAGAGTGCGCGCGGGACAGAAGCCGGCTCCGCGTGCGCGCCTGTTTGTTTGTTTGTTTGTTTTTCAGAGTGGTTTGAACTTACCCACGTTGTCCCACGTTCTCTTGGCCACGTACTCCAGGTACACCGCGACCCCCACGACCACCAGCAGCGCCCCGAGCAGCAGGTACTTTCCGTTCCGCTTGACTTTCCTCGACGGGAAAAACGGCACCATTGTGCGTCCCTCAGCGCGCGCTCCTCTCTGCTCATGCGGTGTCCGTGCGGGTCATCGCGTCCACGCGTGACGGACTGAGAGCGCGCGAGCGTCCCGGAACATCCCGAGTCCTGCCGAGACTCCTGAATGGACTGTCCTGAGCGCGCCGCGAGCCGCCTACAGGTGAGATCCTGGCCACGCCCACCGGGAGGGGCTAAAGTCACCTCTCGCGACCACGTATCAGCGGTAGGATCTTTACACAGAGACGGGAGTCCTGCACCGTCCACACCGCTGAGAGAACCTGCGCGCGCGCGCGCGCGCTCTCGCGCAGCACCCGGGCCGATCAAACACTGAGATTAAACCAGGACAAGCGGCCCAGCGCAGTATTAGTCCTGATCGTATTATTTATATCATGTTATACACATACTGTAATACAACACAGTGTGTGTGTGTGTGTGTGTGTGTGTGTGTGTGTGAGCCAAATAAGCTACTGTACTTCTGAAGTTTATGCAACATGGAAGTGACCAATCTCGCTTCCCCAAAAATCTCAAGTTACTAACTTCAGTCATTTTAAGAGATTATTTTATATGAGCCCCAAATATGGCACTTTTTCACTGTTATACTGTCTCACTTCAAACAATAATCATTTTAAATGAAAATTATTTATATTTCTATACGAGTATTAATACTAAAATTAGTGTAAGCTTCTAGAAGCATATGACCTGTAAAACTGTTGCTTGAATTGGTTTTTGGTAAAAAGTAAAAAAAATTGTAGTGTCCGTAACCATGTCAGATTCACATGTTGCATGATGCACCTTTTCAGGTTTACATCTTTTCATGTGAAATCAAAATTGGCCAAGTTTCATCTGAATGACAATTAAGAGCATTGATAATAAAAGCTCATAAAATTGTATTTAGCAACTTAGTTTTATTAAGATGCAGGTTAAGTAGATTTAGTATTATGAAAAAATGTCTTATATGAACCTATTTCATATAAATTGTGGCTGAAAAAATGTGAAAAAAATAAATAAATTAAAGTACGGTTTTGTAAGACTGCACCAATAGATATTAATTAGAAAAGATAAAGTGAATATTTTTACTGGGATTAGTTCATATTTTCACTTTGGCTGAAATAACAGCGCTGAAGTGGTAGAAGTGAATTTTAACACGCCGGAGTCGTTTTAAGACAAAACTTCATCTTTATCTGATCGACTTTTTCCATTTCTCATCTGTGATTCTCTCTCCGATTACCGAACAGGGAGTGAATTTGTCTGAGCACCAAAGAAGGACAACTTAGTGTAAACAAGGCGTCAGATACTCGACCTTACAGAATGTGATTTCTGTGTATTAATAAGTGAGACAGAGAGACACACAGACATGTACGTGGACTTCAACCTCAAATAATAATAATAATAATAATAATAATAATAATAATAATAATATAATATAATAATAATAATAATAATAATAATAATAATAATATCACTCATTACATTAAAGATCAGCAGATTATTATTAGCTTTAACATTTAACTTTTACTCTTTTCACATCAATGACCCGTACGTCAGTAATACAATTGTTTTGACCTAATAGTGCACATGTGACATTTATATCAGCTATTTTCCTACTTTTTTTCCACGTAGGAAACATTGAGCCAAGGTTATTAAAATATTATTGACTTTGCTTACGGTTCACTAAATGATGATGTGGCTAGACAGAATACAAGTTTAGCTTATCTAGAATCCAGTGCCTTGGTTTTTTTTTTTATTGTTTGATAATTTCTTTCTCTCAGGGGCATTGGTGGCTCAGTGGTTGGTTTCTTGTCTGCCATACAGAAGGCCCAGGTTCAATTCCCAGCCACGGGATGCAGTGCCGGTCACTGGCCTGGATAAAACGGGAGGTTTGCACTGGGAAGGGTATTCGGCACAAATGCATGTAAAGTAATATAGTTGGTGTGAGATTTTGACATGAAAGGAATTTGCACTGCAAGACAGAGAAATGGCACAACTGGCATTTGTCCCGGTCAGTGGTAATAATATCTGGGCAACACACCGACCAGAACTGGATCAACAGAATCCCAAACAGACTTAAAGACAACATCCTGAATGAACATGGGGGGAATTCTATTCCATCCTTTTGTGTATGTACATAATAGACAGTATCCGTGTGTGTGTGTGTGTGTGTGTGTGTGTGTGTGTGTGTGTGTGCCCCACAACACATGCAGTGCTTTTCATCTCAGGAATTCTATCTGGTATTTATATTAAATTCTGTTTGTGGCTGTTTGTGGAACGTGGCTCAATGTGACGGGGCCTTACAGCAAAATACCCAGCGTGATTAAACACAGTTCCAGTGTCTGACAATTAAGTTGATTATTTGACAGCACATCATGAAATGTTTTATTCCTTTTTCACCACAGTGATTTACCAACAATTATAATTTTTTATTAATGAAAGAACATTATCATAATTTTTCTCTGTTTACAGTTACATTAAGCAGTGTGTAACATCCGCAAACCTGTAAACTCCTCTGTCCTCTGAACACTTGCGAGTTACATCATTTCCTCTGACACACACACACACACACACACACACACACACACACACACACACACACACACACACACCACCACCACCATTCCACTTATTTTGGCTTCACACACAAAAAAAGTACTGCATATTTCAAGGTTAGTTCTTGTTTTTATGACATCATTATTAATACCATGTGATAAAAACAGCAAAATGAATTAATAACAAAAACATGGAAGATGACCACACTACAACAGAAATAATGAAGAGAAAAAGAATAGAATCTAAATACAGTAACATCTATTTAAAAATATAAATGTAGTATATAAAGTGAATGAAATGGTTATGTGCCAATAACACTGAGTGAGGATGAGGATGAGCGAGGATGAATATTAGTGAGGTTGAGGATGAGTGAGGAAGAATATAAGTGAGGATGAGGATGAGCGAGGATGAATATTAGTGAGGATGAGGATGAGTGAGGATGAATATTAGTGAGGATGAGGATGAGCGAGGATGAATATTAGTGAGGATGAGGATGAGCGAGGATGAATATTAAGTCAAGTCAAGTCAAGTCAATTTTATTTATATAGCGCTTTTAACAATTGACATTGTCGCAAAGCAGCTTTACACAATAAAAAGAAGTAAGTCTGTATGCAATGTGTATGAATCAAAATGATCAGATTGTCCCTGATGAACGAGCCGAGGGCGACGGTGGCAAGGAAAAACTCCCTGGGATGGTAATAGGAAGAAACCTTGAGAGGAACCAGACTCAACAGGGAACCCATCCTCATCTGGGTGATAACGGATAGCAGGGATTGATCAACTTAATAATGTGTACTGGAAGTTCAGTGTAACAGGAGATGTGTTAAAATTAAAAGGAGTCCAGTTTGTTCCTGGAGGCTCAGGTAGACTGTAGGAGATTCCAGTCCTGAGCTATCGAACAACTGAAGTCACAGGTCCCCAGAGCATCAAT
>JAAGKR010010591.1:0-15000 GCA_011419295.1 Clarias macrocephalus | reverse complement strand
CACAACTGAGCCAATGATTTTTCTCTCTCTTGCGCTGCGGAATTGTGGGTAATCGTCTCCCTGCTGGGTCTTGGTGCTCGTCTCTTACTGGTATAATCCTATGTCTCCTATGTGTGTGCGCGCATAATTTGACACCGACACACGCACACACTCTCGCCTTTACACCCCACTCCCCAGCTTCACACACACATACAGACACACTCTTATTTACACAGAAACTCTGCTCTGTCGTGATTCTTTTCAAAGGTTGTTGGTTCATTTGTTATTTTTTGTTATGGTTTTTTACTTTACAGCAGTTATTCCGTTAGTGTGCGCTTACGCGAGTTTCATTACAGAGATTTATTTTTTTCCTGTTAAAACAGTGTTTGCGTTGTGTGTGTGTTTGTTGTGAAACTTAAAAAGCGAGATGGGGTGATATATATGACATATATGACATTTATTTATACTGAGAAAAAATAAATATCGGTCACATAAGTACAAAATAGCATAGATACATATGATCAAGTGTTCAATGGTTGTTTGTTTCTATGACCAAAAATAATAATAATACATAATAATAATGTCTCCTATTTCAGCCCATTGATGTAGTTGATTCAAGTAAATGTTTTTTTTTTTATCACAACAAATTGGCCTAACAATACCCCAACAATCAAAACACACAAACATGATGTAAAATACCTTTATTCTTCCAAAACTAGCCAAAGTTAAAACAGTAATTTGTATAAAACAGGTGAATAGAAGTTGTATTTTGCTTAAAGGTCAGTAAAATACCTGGATAACACCAGCTGCTTATCAGTCTCTATCTGTTTTTTTATTATTAAATTACCCATTTATAAAAACTATCAAAGATGTAACAGTTTAAGCCTTTGTTTTCCCAATGTGTAAACTACAGGTCGTTCATGGTCCTCCAGTAGCTCCAGAAGGCCAGTCATCACCCCTCTGAGCCAATCCTCCACTGCAGAGTTCTGGTTAAAGAGAACAAGAGAATTTACTAAATACAACAATAAATAAACTTGACAGAATATCTATATATGATGAAAAAATAAAGGACATTAATAAGCCTATATACCACCAGTGTGTGTAAAATATTGTTTTAGGAATTCTGGAATGTAAATAAACTGCCTGTGCTGAATGTAAATAAACCGTTGAACTTTGTTAGCCTTAGCCGCTGTCTGTCTGTATTAACATCTGCATTAAATTAACAGGAATTTACTTAATACGGTTTCATACAAATAAGTTAAGCGATGTAACACTCGTATATGAGCATTAGTGCAACTCTGAAGCCAAACTATAACTTACCGGGTATTGAAGCGGCCCTACTGCTCACCTGCTCCTACTGACTGTTAAACACTTCAGGGTTTAGATATCCAACTTTGGTTAACTAAGCGCTCGCGCTGCCGTGTACAAGTCACGGCCAGAGTGGGGAAAAGACAGACATGGTTATGAGTGTTTAGCTCGTTAGCTCCGGTACACCAAACCCCAGCTTGTGTCCCTCGTGGACTGTCTGACATTATATTCCAGTCACAGAGATAACCTGCAGATTAACTCTTAACCAAAATTAAATAAATGCTGAATTTATCTAAATCCAGAGAAGACTTGGTCAGATTCTCTGTCATTTACAGGTGACACAAACGCACTCCTTATGTTTGTACTCGTCCTGAGTTCACAAAATATTAATCAGTTTCTCGGGTAGTGCAGCCTCTGTAATAGCAAAGTTAATAGTATTTCTGAAGCTTTAGCGTCTTTTTGAGGGAAACAGTGACATAGTGAGTTTGTGACACTGACTGTAAGCTGTAACTCCAGACTTGGTAAACAGATGTCCTAAAAACCTAAACCGAAAGTCACATCTGACCGCTGCTGGAGCTGCCGGTGATTTTCAAAACGGGCGATAAAAAAAAAAAACTGCCAACTAAACTGTAAACTAACCCAAACAAATTTTATAAAAAAGTCACGTCTTAGCCTGAATAAAACATCCATTAAACTGTCATCTTCATCTCCATATTGCAATAAATAGTACTTCAATCGGCGTGTTTGCTGTGAAATCTTAACACGCTTTTCTGGCAAGAGAAGGAGGGGGGATCACGCCAGCCACATGCTATTCACACGCCAGTTGCCCGACCCCGGTAGTTTTGAGTGGCTATATCTGTACACATAAACACATGTATACACACACATACAAACACACATATACGCACATATACACATACTGTACACACACACATATTGTACACACACATACAGTAGGTAGGAGACCAAAATGTTCTTTACCGCCACATTCACCGCCGACAGCGGGAGATTTAAATTAGTCACCTTTTAAAATGACTGCTAGGTGGCGCAAAGGGACATTTTCGAAAGAGACTGAAATCTCCGCTGCAGAGGATGCACCTACAGTATATTCATGTTTCATGTAAATTACATCATCTGAAATTAGTTTATGTAAAAGCAGACATTTTGCGTTCTATAAGTATATATTTTTCACGTCTGTGAACAGGGCTTTGGTAAATTTTTTCACATGCTCAAGTTCACAAAATCATAACGTTTTGTCGTCAAATGTAATGCAGTGAGCGCGCACTACTATTCAGCATAAACACTTAAACATAAGCATTGTTCTAGGCTAACGTTAGAGCAAGTGGCCATGTAAAGCTGCATGTTTAAGATGATTATCCATATTTGAGGTGAGTCAAAATATTAACATTGATTATCAATTATCCCCCAGTAAACTAAGGTCAATTAAGGATGTCTGGAAACAGAATGCAATAACTAGTTTTATTTATTTAATCATGGGTTGTGTTTAGAGTGATTAAAATAGACTTGAATGTATCTGATAAATGATAAACTGTAATAAAACAGTATTAAGTATTCAATATTATGATATTGAAGTATAGACATTGAAAAAGCTGCACAAGTCTAAAGCAAACGCAATTATTATTTTATTGTGCAAATTGAACTTCATTCAGCCGTTTAAGTTACAGGAAAAACAACGTGTCTACTGGCTCACTATTATTTTCTGTTCAAATTTAAAGATGCCTGAGCGTGTGTGCAAAAAGACAGACAAAGTACAACAAAGAATACAAAAGTGTATAATAGGTCAGCCTAAAACAATATTGTTTCCCATGCTGAAGTAAACATTCATTTGTTTTTGTTTTATAATAGATCTTTCATGATGAATGTGTGTATGTGCTTTAAATATACAGTAAACAATAAACACTATGTACATACATATATACATACACACATACATACTGTACACATACACACGCACATATGCATATCCTGCACACACACGTACACACACACACACACATACTGTACACACACACACACACGAGTATGTACCTTTTTGACTGTGTGTGTGTGTGTGTGTGTGTGTGTGTGTGTGTGTGTGTGTGTGTGTGCAGGATGAGGCCGATGTGGATGACGCAGCTGAGAGTCAGAGTGAGTTTATTCGACTGCAGCAGGCGATGGAGATGGTGGGCTTTCTGCCTGCTACCAGGAAACAGTGAGAGAAACCATCTCTCACACACACACACGCACACACACACACACACTCACTCACACACACAGACACACACACACTGCTGGTAAGGCATTTCACACTTTGATAATGTTTCTAGGGCCTCCGAGTGGCGCAGTGGTGCAGCGCTTGCCCTATCATCCGGAGATCGCTAGTTTGAATCCCGGGTGGTGCTGTAACCTCTCGCAGCCGGAGGTCTAGAGAGAGCTGATTGGCCGAGCTCTCTCAGGGGAGGGGTGAGAGGTACATAGTGCTCCCACATTATCACGGCTCTACAGTCAGTCAGGGGCGTCTGTGAGCTCACGCAGCGGAGGGAGCGGATAGCACTGTCCTTCCGGCTGAGTGTTAGTACTAGCCTTAATTTGGGAGCCCCCTAGTGACAAGGATTAGGGAGAAAATCCGGGGAAAAAAAAGAAAAAAAAAAGATAATGTTTCTAGTAGGCTGTAGATCTGTGTGTGTGTGAGAGTGTGTGTGTGTGCGAGAGTGTGTGTGTGTGCGAGAGTGTGTGTGTGTGCGAGAGTGTGTGTGTGTGCGAGAGTGTGTGTGTGTGCGAGAGTGTGTGTGTGTGCGAGAGTGTGTGTGTGTGCGAGAGTGAGTGTGTGCGCGAGAGTGAGTGTGTGCGCGAGAGTGAGTGTGTGCGCGAGAGTGAGTGTGTGTGCGAGAGTGAGTGTGTGTGCGAGAGTGAGTGTGTTTGCGAGAGTGAGTGTGTGTGCGAGAGAGTGTGCGCGCGCGCGTGCGAGCGAGAGTGTGTGTGTGATGCACTGTTCCACACTGAGTTTAATGTAAAGTGATGATTTTAGTTTATTTCTACCATTAAACTAAAGAGTTTATTCTGAATCTGATACTAAAGTGTTTACATCATCATTCCTGAACACGTCAAAACATCAGCTGAACCTTCTACACATTTCCATAAATGGTCATCTCACACACACAGACACACACACAGACATTTTTTCTGTGTTATGATTAAGCAGTTGTTTAAGTGTAAAGATCAGATTAACACCCACTCTAAATCCTCAAATGAAATTCTCACAGCTCACCAGCGCCACCTTGTGGAAGTAGAGGGCAAGTTCTCTGAGGTTTGTGATGGTGGAGTGTGACGAAGATCAGAAACACACACACCTTCCTGTTGTAAGTCGTGTCGTGTTGTTTCCAGAATATTCTCCGTGCTCTCCGCGATCCTGTACTTGGGAAATGTGACGTACGAGACGGGAGCAGACGGAGACGGAGTGACTGTGGGACCTCCAGATGTCCTCCAAACTCTGTCTGAGCTGCTCAAGGTCAAATACACACTATACACTTAAACATGGGTTTATTCATGCTGTTATTGAAGTCCGCAATAAACAGGGAGTGTGTGTGTGTGTGTGTGTGTGTGTGTGTGTGATTATCCAGGTGAGAGAGGATCTTCTAGTTAAGGCTCTGACTCAGAGGAAAGCTCAGACTGCCAACGACATCCTCGTGCTGCGCTACAGCCTCAGTGAGGTGCGTCTCACTCCGTGTTTACACCGTCCTGAAATGTGTGTGTGTGTGTGTGCGGGGTTGTGTTTACACTGTCCAGAAATGTGTGTGTGTGTTGTGTTTAGGCGATTACAGCACGAGACTCGATGGCTAAATCTCTGTACAGCTCGCTGTTTGACTGGATCGTACTCCGCATTAACCACGCCCTCCTCAACAAGAGAGACATGGATCAGGCTTTGCCGGTACTCCACACACACACACAAACACACACAAACAAACACATATGGGGTAAAACACAGAACTCTGCCCACTTAGTCCTTATCTAAAGGAGACACTGTTGCACCTGAACAGGCTCTCACACAGGTGTGTGTGTTTGTGTGTAAATGTTATGTTTATGTTGTGTGTTTTTAGTGTCTTTCCATCGGTGTGTTGGACATCTTCGGCTTTGAGGATTTTAAGACCAACAGCTTCGAGCAGTTCTGCATTAATTACGCTAACGAGCAGCTACATAATTACTTTAATCAGCACATTTTTCTTCTGGAACAGGTCAGTTACACAACTGCGCACAAGTATACACAACTGCATACAAGCTACATACACAGCTATACGCAACTATGTATAATTACAAACACAGTACAACACAGTTATACACAGCTATACACAGCTATACACAGTTACAGTGGAACCTTGGATTGCGAGTAACATGGTTTACGAGTGTTCCGCAAACCGAGCAAAGATTTTAAAATAATTTTTTATTCGGAAACCGAGCAAGTATTACGAGCGCCGAGTATCACGCATGCGACTCTTATTTTGACACCGAGCGTCACTTTCTCACCTGTGTCTGTTTGTTGTGAAACTTAAGTGATTCTGTTAGTGTGCGCTCACGTCAGTCTCGCTTTTTTTGTTAAACCGGTGTTTCCGCTGTGTTTATGCGCTTGTTGTGTGTGTGTTTGTTGTGAATCTTAAAAAGCGAGGTGGGGAGAGGGAGGAGGAGTGTTACTGTGTAAAACGAGGCGAGTGAAGGGGCTAATTCCACCCACCCACCCACACACACACATGGCGCGTGTGCGCACCAATGGAAAAACTTATCTGTCAGGATTTATTTGTCCTTTTTTTTTTTTTACGGTAAAGTGCAGATTTATTTTTTTTTTTTCATTTTATAGATTGTATTAATTATTTTTATGTATTTATTTTTTGGGGCTGTCGAACAAATAATTTGAGTTTTCATTATTTCTTATGTGAAATGATGATTTGGTTTACGAGTGTTTTGGAATACAAGCCCACTTCCGGAATGAATTATGCGCGTAATCCAAGGTTCCACTGTATACACAACTATACAGTTGTACACAACTATACACAACTATACACAGTTATATACAGCTATACACAACTATACACAGTTATATACAGCTATACACAACTATACACAGTTATACACAGTTATACACAGCTACACAGTTATGCACAGTTATACACAGCCATACAGTTATACACAGTTATATACAGCTATGCACAGTTATACACAGTTATGCACAGTTATACACAACCATACAGTTATACACAACTATACACAGCTATACAGTTATACACAGCTATATAGTTATACACAACAATACACAGCTATACACAACAATACACAGCTATACAGTTATACCGTTTATACACGACTATACACGACTATACACAGCTATACACAGCTACACAGCTATGCACAGCTACACACAATACACAGCTATACACTTATACACAGTTATACACAGCTATACAGTTATACCCAGTTATACCCAGTTATACACAGCTATACACTTATATATAGTTATATATACACTTATATACAGCTATAGTTATACACAGTTATACACAGTTATACACAGTTATACACAGTTATACACAGTTATACACAACTATACACAGCTATATACAGTTATACACAGTTATATACAGCTATCCACAACTATACACAGTTATAGACAGCTACACAGTTATACACATCTATACACAGCCATAAAGTTATACACAGCTATCTACAGTTATAAACAGTTATATACAGCTATACACAGTTATATACAGCTATACACAACTATACACAGTTATAGACAGCTACACAGCCATACAGTTATACACAGCTATATACAGTTATACACAGCTATACCAACAATACACAGCTATACACAACAATACACAGCTATACACAACAATACACAGCTATACAGTTATACACAGCTATACACAACAATACACAGCTATACAGTTATACACAGTTATATACAACTATACACAGCTATACACGACAATACACAGCTATGCACAGCTATAGTCAAGTCAAGTTATTTATATAGCGCTTTACACAATCAAAAGAAGTAAGTTTGTATGCAATGTGTATGAATCAAAATGATAAGATTGTCCCTGATGCACTATACACAACGATACACAGCTATACACAGTCATACACAACGATACACAGCTATGCACAGCTATACACAACTATACATAGCTATATACAGTTATACACAGTTATACACAACTATACACAGCCATACAGTTATACACAGCTATATACAGTTATACACAGTTATATACAGCTATACACAGCTATACAGTTATACACAGCTATACACAACAATACACAGCAATACACAGCTATACACAACAATACACAGCCATACAGTTATGCACAGCCATACAGTTATGCACAGCCATACAGTTATGCACAGCCATACAGTTATACACAGCTATACTAACAATACACAGCTATACCAACAATACACAGCTATACACAACAATTCACAGCTATACACAACTATACACATTTATATAGTTATACACAGCTATACACAGCTATATACAGTTATACACAGTTATATACAGCTATACACAGCTATACACAGCAATACACAGCTATACACAACAATACACAGCTATTCACAACTATACACAGTTATACACAGCCATACAGTTATACACAGCCATACAGTTATACACTAACACTATACACAACTATACAGCTATACACAACTATACACATTTATATAGTTATACACAGCTATACACAGTTATACACAGCTATACACAGCTATACACAGCTATACACAGCTATATACAGCTATACACAGCTATATACAGTTATACACAGTTATACACAGCTATACACAGCAATACACAGCTATACACAACAATACACAGCTATACACAACTATACACAGTTATACACAACTATACACAGTTATACACAGCCATACAGTTATACACAGCCATACAGTTATACACAGCTATACTGTTGTACACTAACACTATACACAACTACACAGCTATAAACATTTATATAGCTATACACAACTATACACAGCTATATACAGTTATACACAGTTATATACAGCTATACACAACAATACACAGTTATACACAGCCATACAGTTATACACAGCCATACAGTTATACACAGCCATACAGTTATACACAGCCATACAGTTATACACAGCCATACAGTTATACACAGCAATAGTGTTATACACAGCTATACCAACAATACACAGCTATACACAACAATTCACAGCTATACACAACTATACACATTTATATAGTTATACACAGCTATACACAACTATACACAGCTATACACAGCTATTCACAACTATACACAGCTATACAGTTATACACAGCTATACACAACAATACATAGCTATACAGTTATACACAGCTATACACGACAATACACAGCTATACACGACAATACACAGCTATACACGACAATACACAGCTATACACGACAATACACAACAATACACAGTTGTGCACAGTTGTGCACAGCAATACACAGCTATACAGAGCAATACAGTTATACACAACTATACACAGCTATACACAACAATACACAGCTATGCACAGCTATACACAACGATACACAGTTATACACAACAATACACAGCTATACACAACTATACAGTTATACACAGCTATACTGTTGTACACTAACACTATACACAACTACACAGCTATACACATTTATATAGCTATACACAGCTATACACAACTATACACAGCTATATACAGTTATACACAGTTATATACAGTTATACACAGTTATATACAGCTATACACAGCTATACACAGCAATACACAGCTATACACAACAATACACAGTTATACACAGCCATACAGTTATACACAGCCATACAGTTATACACAGCCATACAGTTATACACAGCCATACAGTTATACACAGCCATACAGTTATACACAGCCATACCAACAATACACAGCTATACACAACAATTCACAGCTATACACAACTATACACATTTATATAGTTATACACAGCTATACACGACAATACACAGCTATACACGACAATACACAGCTATACACGACAATACACAACAATACACAGTTGTGCACAGCTATACACAACGATACACAGCTATACACAACAATACACAGCTATGCACAGCTATACACAACGATACACAGTTATACACAACGATACACAGCTATACAGAACGATACACAGCTATGCACAGCTATACACAGCAATACAGTTATACACAACGATACACAGCTATACACAGCTATACACAGTTATACACAACGATACACAGCTATGCACAGCTATACACAGCAATACAGTTATACACAACGATACACAGCTATGCACAGCTATACACAGCAATACAGTTATACACAACGATACACAGCTATACACAATGATACACAACGATACACAAATATACACAGCTATATACAGTTAAACAGAGTTATATACAGCTATACAGTTATACACAGCTATACCAACAATACACAGCTATACACAGTTACACACAGCCATACAATTATACACAGTTATATACAGCTATACAGTTATACACAGCTATACCAACAATACACAGCTATACACAGTTACACACAGCCATACAGTTACACACAGCCATACAGTTACACACAGCCATACAGTTACACACAGCCATACAGTTAAACACAGCTATAGAGTTATACACAACTATACACAGCCATACAGTTATACACAGCTATATACAGTTATACACAGTTATATACAGCTATACACAGCTATACACAACTATACACAGTTATACACAGCCATACAGTTATACACAGCCATACAGTTATACACAGCCATACAGTTATACACAGCCATACAGTTATACACAGCTATACCAACAATTCACAGCTATACACAACAATTCACAGCTATACACAGTTATACACAGTTATACCAACAATACACAGCTATACAGTTATACACAGCTATACAGTTATACACAGCTATACAGTTATACACAGCTATACAGTTATACACAGCTATACACAATGATACACAGTTATACACAACGATACACAGCTATACACAACGATACACAGCTATGCACAGCTATACACAGCAATACAGCTATACACAACGATACACAGCTATGCACAGCTATACACAGCAATACAGTTATACACAACGATACACAGCTATGCACAGCTATACACAGTGATACACAGTTATACACAACGATACACAGCTATGCACAGCTATACGCAGCAATACAGTTATACACAGCTATACACGACAATACACAGCTATACACGACAATACACAGCTATACACGACAATACACAGCTATACACGACAATACACAGCTATACACGACAATACACAACAATACACAGTTGTGCACAGCAATACACAGCAATACAGTTATACACAACTATACACAGCTATACACAACAATACACCGCTATAGACAACAATACACAGCTATACACAGCTATGCACGGCTATACACAACGATACACAGCTATACACAACTATACACAACTATACACAGCTATACACAACTATACACAGTTATACACAACTATACACAGTTATACACAACTATACACAGTTATACACAGCCATACAGTTATACACAGCTATACTGTTGTACACTAACACTATACACAACTACACAGCTATACACATTTATATAGCTATACACAGCTATATACAGTTATACACAGTTATATACAGCTATACACAGCTATACACAGCTATACACAGCTATACACAGCAATACACAGTTATATACAGTTATATACAGCTATACACAGCTATACACAGCTATACACAGCAATACACAGCTATACACAACAATACACAGTTATACACAGCTATACAGTTATACACAGCTATACAGTTATACACAGCCATACAGTTATACACAGCCATACAGTTATACACAGCCATACAGTTATACACAGCAATAGTGTTATACACAGCTATACCAACAATACACAGCTATACACAACAATTCACAGCTATACACAACTATACACATTTATATAGTTATACACAGTTATACACAACTATACACAGCTATACACAATGATACACAGTTATACACAATGATACACAGTTATACACAATGATACACAGTTATACACAATGATACACAGTTATACACAATGATACACAGTTATACACAACGATACACAGCTATACACAACGATACACAGCTATGCACAGCTATACACAGCAATACAGTTATACACAACGATACACAGCTATGCACAGCTATACACAGCAATACAGTTATACACAACGATACACAACGATACACAGCTATACACAGCTATACACAACGATACACAGCTATGCACAGCTATACGCAGCAATACAGTTATACACAACGATGCACAGCTATGCACAGCAATACAGTTATACACAACGATACACAGCTATGCACAGCTATACACAGCAATACAGTTATACACAACGATACACAGCTATGCACAGCTATACACAGCAATACAGTTATACACAACGATACACAGCTATGCACAGCTATACACAGCAATACAGTTATACACAACGATACACAGCTATACACAGCTATACACAATGATACACAGTTATACACAACGATACACAGCTATGCACAGCTATACGCAGCAATACAGTTATACACAGCTATACACAGCAATACACAGCTATACACAACAATACACAGTTATACACAGCCATACAGTTATACACAGCCATACAGTTATACACAGCCATACAGTTATACACAGCAATAGTGTTATACACAGCTATACCAACGATACACAGCTATACACAGCTATACACAATGATACACAGTTATACACAACGATACACAGCTATGCACAGCTATACGCAGCAATACAGTTATACACAGCTATACACGACAATACACAGCTATACACGACAATACACAGCTATACACAGCTATACACGACAATACACAGCTATACACGACAATACACAGCTATACACGACAATACACAGCTATACACGACAATACACAGTTGTGCACAGTTGTGCACAGCAATACACAGCAATACAGTTATACACAACTATACACAGCTATACACAACAATACACCGCTATAGACAACAATACACCGCTATACACAGCTATGCGCGGCTATACACAACGATACACAGTTATACACAACGATACACAGCTATACACAACTATACACAGTTATACACAGCCATACAGTTATACACAGCCATACAGTTATACACAGCCATACAGTTATACACAGCCATACAGTTATACACAGCCATACAGTTATACACAGCTATACACAACAATTCACAGCTATACACAACTATACACATTTATATAGTTATACACAACGATACACAACTATGCACAGCTATACACAGCAATACAGTTATACACAACGATACACAGCTATGCACAGCTATACACAGCAATACAGTTATACACAACGATACACAGCTATACACAGCTATACACAATGATACACAGTTATACACAACGATACACAGCTATGCACAGCTATACGCAGCAATACAGTTATACACAGCTATACACGACAATACACAGCTATACACGACAATACACAGCTATACACAGCTATACACGACAATACACAGCTATACACGACAATACACAGCTATACACGACAATACACAGCTATACACGACAATACACAGTTGTGCACAGTTGTGCACAGCAATACACAGCAATACAGTTATACACAACTATACACAGCTATACACAACAATACACCGCTATAGACAACAATACACCGCTATACACAGCTATGCGCGGCTATACACAACGATACACAGTTATACACAACGATACACAGCTATACACAACTATACACAGTTATACACAGCCATACAGTTATACACAGCCATACAGTTATACACAGCCATACAGTTATACACAGCCATACAGTTATACACAGCCATACAGTTATACACAGCTATACCAACAATACACAGCTATACACAACAATTCACAGCTATACACAACTATACACATTTATATAGTTATACACAGCTATACACAACTATACACAGCTATACACAATGATACACAGTTATACACAACGATACACAGCTATACACAACGATACACAGCTATGCACAGCTATACACAGCAATACAGTTATACACAACGATACACAGCTATGCACAGCTATACACAGCAATACAGTTATACACAACGATACACAGCTATACACAGCTATACACAATGATACACAGTTATACACAACGATACACAACGATGCACAGCTATGCACAGCAATACAGTTATACACAACGATACACAGCTATGCACAGCTATACACAATGATACACAGTTATACAGAACGATACACAGCTATACACAGCAATACAGTTATACACAACGATACACAACGATGCACAGCTATGCACAGCAATACAGTTATACACAACGATACACAACGATACACAACGATACACAGCTATACACAGCTATACACAACGATACAAAAATATACACAGCTATATACAGTTATACACAGCTATACAGTTATACACAGCTATACCAACAATACACAGCTATACACAGTTACACACAGTTATATACAGCTATACAGTTATACACAGCTATACCAACAATACAACAGCTATACACAGTTATACACAGCCATACAGTTATACACAGCCATACAGTTATACACAGCCATACAGTTATACACAGCCATACCAACAATACACAGCTATACACAACAATACATAGCTATACACAACTATACACAGTTATACACAGCTACACAGCTATACACAGTTATACGCAGCTATACAGTTATACACAGTTATACATAACTATGCACAGCTATATACGGTTATACACAGCTATACCAACAATACACAGCTATACACAACAATACACAGCTATACAGAGCTATACAGTTATACACAACTATACACAGCCACACAGTTATACATAACTATACACAGCTATACACAGCTATTCACAACTATACACAGCTATACAGTTATACACAGCTATACACAACAATACACAGCTATATAGTTATACATAATTATACACAACTATGCACAGTTATACACAACTATACACAGCTATACACGACAATACACAGCTATGCACAGCAATACGGTTATACACAACGATACACAGCTATACACAGTTATACACAACAATACACAGCTATAGTCAAGTCAAGTCAATTTTATTTATATAGCGCTTTTAACAATTGACATTGTCGCAAAGCAGCTTTACACAATAAAAAGAAGTAAGTCTGTATGCAATGTGTATGAATCAAAATGATAAGATTGTCCCTGATGAGCAAGCCGAGGGCGACGGTGGCAAGGAAAAACTCCCTGGGATGGTAATAGGAAGAAACCTTGAGAGGAACCAGACTCAACAGGGAACCCATCCTCATCTGGGTGATAACGGATAGCAGGGATTGATCAACTTAATAATGTGTACTGGAAGTTCAGTGTAACAGGAGATGTGTTAAAATTAAAAGGAGTCCAGTTTGTTCCTGGAGGCTCAGGTAGACTGTAGGAGATTCCAGTCCTGAGCTATCGAACAACTGAAGTCACAGGTCCCCAGAGCATCAATCGATGATAGGACAGTCTTAATGGAAACCATCCCCAGCCACCATACAAATCCAGGCAGACCACACGGGGCATCCATGCGACGAGATCTCCAACCAGAAGCAGGACTCCAGGACCAGTTAGACGGGTCCAGAGGGAAGAGGGGTCT
>JAAGKR010010590.1:7500-16453 GCA_011419295.1 Clarias macrocephalus | reverse complement strand
ACACACACACACACACACACACACACACACACACACACACACACACACAAACACACACACACACACACACACACACACACACACACACACACACACAGGAGCATGCTGTATTTGGTTGAGTGTAAATTTGGTGTATGGTGTCATAAGTTCTGTTTATTAGGTGCTAATAAATATAGTATCTTTTCTCATTTGGACCGGACATGTATGGAGGAGAGGCAGGAAAGAACTGCAGATGGGATTAATTAAAGTAGATGGGAATATTATAATAAAAGAATAAACTACTAAATACTAAACACAAACAGGAAACTGAAAACTAAATCTTGGCTAGGAGCTACAGCTAATGCTTATGCTAATCACAACTATGGCAAACACACACACACACACACACACACACACACACACACACACACACACACTTGGGGATGACGACGATGACGACAACAGTAAACTAAAACAGGCCAGTAAGACAAGCTGTAACTAAATGAGAGACCTTAAATAGACAGGCTAAATAAACTTAACAAGCTACAGGTGAATATAATGACAACATGGTTGTGGTGACGTTCTGCACTCCGCTACCCTGTCCCGCTCTGTCCTGTCCCGCACTGTCCTGTCAGGCACTGTCCTGTCCTGCACTGTCCCACTCTGTCCTGTCCCGCACTGTCCTGTCCCACACTGTCCTGTCCTGCACTGTCCCACTGTCCTGTCCCGCACTGTCCTGTCCTGCACTGTCACTGTCCCACTCTGTCCTGTCCTGCACTGTCCCACTCTGTCCTGCACTGTCCTGTCCTGCACTGTCCCACTCTGTCCTGTCCTGCACTGTCCCACTCTGTCCTGTCCTGCACTGTTCCACTCTGTCCTGTCCTGCACTGTCCCACTCTGTCCTGCCCTGTCCTGCACTGTCCCACTCTGTCCTGTCTTGCACTGTCCCACTCTGTCCTGTCCTGTGCACTGTTCCTGCACTGTCCCACTCTGTCCTGCCCTGTCCTGTCCTGCACTGTCCCACTTTTTACTATTTGTCTGTAAATTTATTTAGTTTGGTTAGAGGTTGTGGACCAACTGAAAATATTACAGGTGGACAATAACAATCCATCAACAAACAAAAAGACAACATGCAAACAAACAAACAATCAAAAATAAAACTCGTTCGAGGACACAATATTACCGCGAGTTTCGTTTACCAGATTTTCTGGTGAATTGAATTTAATATCAGAGCAGCGAGTCACTGGAGTCCAACCTGACACTAACCTGCTCGCAGTGAGGAACAAAGACGATAAAATGAAAGAGAAATAAAATAACCCGGCTTTATTCGTGAGCGTTTGCGGCTGCAGACGAGAAGACGGAGGAGATTAAAGCCGACGGAGGAAATGTTACAGCTGTGTTACTGTCAAATACAGAGAGACGCCCAGGGCTACACAAACAACAGCCTCATTCCCTCGCTAATGCTAAACATTACACGCTAATTCATCTGTGAGGCGGAAAGGTCGTAAAGGACACACACACACACACACACACACACACACACACACACACACACACACACAGAGTTTCTAACAATGTTCTACTTAATATTTTCTCTAAAAGGGAACCTCTCTGCTATAAGGTTAAACGTTAAAGCGTTCCCCAGTTGGATGAGCTGAGGAACCCTCACCTGCACACACACACACACACACACACACACACACACACACACACACACACACACACACACACACACACACACATTTATGCAGTGATAGACTTGTTGAGAGCAAATTAATAGCCGTGTTAACAGTGTTTGTGCATTAATAATTTAATATTTATATTTGAATTATGAATCATATTTAATTTATAATCAGGAGGGCATTATGGGAAAAACAGACATTTTGTGTAAGTCTTTAACAGATCATTTGATTAAAAAGAGCAACAAATGCAGAATTACTCAAATAGCTTTACAGGTATATAAATAAATCAACAAATCAATAAATCAAAATCAATCAATTAATCAATCAATCAATAGGCTGTGTTTTCTCAGTGTGTGGTACTCCTCTCTCTGAGATCCTCGTTCTAAAGAAGCACTTAAGATCACAAGTCTCTGTAAACATCATCTATAAGACATGAGGTTTGTACAAAAGTATATGCATCAAGTCTGTGTACATTGTGTGTGTGTAGTGTGTGTGTGCAGTGTGTGTGTGTGTGTGTGTGTGTGTGTGTGTGTGTATACAGTGTGTAATTCCACCATATGAAGTAGATTGTTCTTTAATTTTGTGTCACAGTTAGCATCCGGTAGCTTGTCAGTAGTGTGAGGGAGATTCAGGACCCTGACGTACGTCGTCAGAACTCTGGGGTGCCATTAGTTTTGGCTCAACAGGTGATCGGAACATCAGTTTCGAACCTGGGTTTTATAGTGCTGCATTAATAAGCTGTTGTTGTAGTACTTGGACTATTTAAAGCAAAGCATCCTGAACACACCACACCATCGGGGTGCAAGTCGACCCTTGTTAGAACCCGTACCGCTGTCCAGTGCTGGAAGTGCCGCACCAAGTCAAACCCCAGACCCCAAACCTCTGCCACTGTACCTTCCACCTCACCTCACGATCTGCATAAAAGCATCAGTCTCATGTGCAAAAATATGTACACTATCTCTGTTCAAGTCCAGTTCACCTGCTTTCTTTTTAAAATGTCACTTTCACACGTTTGTCTCTCGACATGATTCTGTTCTCCCAGACAGTTAGGGAGTTTAAAAGCAGTTAAAAAGAACAAACCATACAGTGTGGCTCTCAGCACTGCACATCGAGTGACGTGATTGGTTTGGCTTGCTGTGCTACTTCCTGTTTAAATCGTACAAGTGAAAAAAAAACAAAAAAACAATCCTTTTCCTTATTTGCAGGAAATCCTCTAAGATGAGAAAGAGATCATGACTCTAAAAACTGCAAAGGAAATGAGTAAGGGAAGAATCTAGTGCATTCTGCAGCGATCCACAGATCAGAAGGAGAAACCTGTGAGTCAGTCCTGGTGTGGTGTAGACGCGGGTGTGAAACTGCCTCGGGTCTTGCTAGTGTAAAGATATCCAGTGCGGTATGCTAAGGTTCGGGAGGGGTTCGTGCTTTCTATAAGACTATGATAATGTGATTTTGTGAGTCGCTCCAGATAAGAGCGTCTGCCAAATGCCTAAATGTAAATGTAAATAATGCCTAGCGGACGCCGGTGTGGACTTTTATTAATCTTCACACAGATGCTGAAGGTTTGTGCACAGCGACTCTCAACTCACCTCGATCTCGATGGTGTGGTTGGTGTATCAGGGTCCTTATGCAAGCACTGAGCAGTGGCGCGATTCATCCACCAAAAATGTATTCTGGGTAATAACCGGACTCCAGAATCGAAAATGGACTACACTATAATCATATTACATTTCACTGTAGCAGCATTAATCCTGCCAGCACGTTTTATATATTTAACCCGAAGAGGAAAATGAACACAATGCTTTAATCTTACACAGCGTGAATTAGCTTCCCGCTAAGCGTGCGCATTAATGTTGGGATTAAATCTTATTACCTCTGATGTAAGGGCAATGTAACGCCAGTCAGGTCTTATATCCAATTACAGAAACTTGTTTAAGGTGGAAATGACTCCAGAGCCTGACCCATCCTTTAGACTCTCTAAGATGACTTTAGTTTAGAAATAGAGCCCGGGGGAATTCTGGCTCTGTTGGTTTTTGGCTGTGTCAATTCTCAATTATGCCGTATCGATCCTTATGCACCGTACACCATGCTGACTTTTTTCACCTGCGGTGGATTTATTTCAGTCTGTCCTAAATGCCAGAAGCCCTGAACACACTTGTCAAAAAGATCGATATACAGTAATTAACCAGGCTGAAACCTGACCACAGTGAGTTCACTGTCAGATGTCTAGAAAGTACAGAAGTTTTACATTTCGCAACACAACTAAGCTAATGAGCGAGCTAGCACTATTAATTCCTGCATTAGCGAACCGAGTTCATATTGGGAAGCCTGTTGTGTGATTCTGGTCGAATGATTTATTCACTAGTCCACCGATCACCAGCATCTCCTGGTCTCCTGGTATTTCAGACATCTATTGACGACTTGGAGACACCCGAGGTGCATTATGGGTACTGACCCCACTGAAATCATGCACAATTAATTCTAATCTCATGTTGAGTGTGGCAGTGTTAATATCAGCACGTTTACAAATTAACACCGTACCTTCAAAAGGGTCATTTACCCGGTTACGCTGGATAAGGTTCTCTCAGTGTTCTGTGTAACAGTGCCTTATTTTTAAAAAAGTAAAATAAATCTCCAAGTAGAGATAGTGTAAGTTATAGGATTAGAAGGAATGCAGTAAGAGAAGAAAATGTATTCGATCATGCCGGGTCATTGAAATAATTATAATCCATATTATAAAAACCTCAGATAATATTAGTAAATCTCATTGACTTACTGCACCTGGACAATCAATATTCACAATACTCACAACTAGTTTTTCAATCCCGTTCCAATTAAAAATATAAGACTACATTAGATTAGCATCCATCTTACGCATCGTTCAACACAGAACTAACTGGAAATAACACACATGTCAGAGTAATGACAAAAACATAGCATTTGCATTAGCATAAGTATCTGTGTAACGATGTACAACTGTACAAATCGAAGGCTGCTGTTTCTTAAAGCCCGTGTCCTGTCTGACAGAGCACTGTCACACCCAAAATCCTCTTATTAATTTCATCTTTGTTCACTCAAATCCCCTACAGTCCTCTTACATTTTGGTAGCATTCGTTCCGGGAATCACAAATGAATAGCGAATCCCCCAGGCAAAAATCTGGAAAGCAATAAATTAGAACTAGCTGTGCTACAAGAGAGGACAAATAAATAAATAAACAAATAAATAAAGAACAGCTTCAATATGAGCTGTTACGCTTCCTGAATGTAAAGTATAAGTAATTCTCTGCCTGTGCAATGAAAAGCAAGCCCAATTCACTGGAAGAAACATGTGTAGACGTCACGAGTCAGTGAACATGCTTGGATTGAATGGAGAGGGTGAACAGATGGAGCACACTTTTCAGAATTTGCACTGTGCTAAATTCAAACCTGCTATTTATCTTTTCAATTAAAGCTGAGAACAATTAACGAAATATCCATGCCTTACAGTTGTCCCTAAACTTAGTCGAGATAACACAAAAACCACTAATCGCTTACTTGCATGTTTTTTTTTTTTTTTCAGAATTAAACTGGAATGACGGCAGACAAAACAAAGAAAAAGTTTCAGCAATAAAATTTGGTCATTCTGAACTCTCCTTAAGCACCCAGTTTTCTGTGCAATTCTGACCAATTTGTGATCTATTCTTTTCATGGTACTCTGTGTAATCCAGACTTCATTCAAACACATCTGTCTCTGTGGATGCACTTGAAGACCAAAGTACTTAGCTTTCACAAGAATCACGTCCCTCTTCTCTGCAGCCGTGTGCCATAGTGCCTCTCGATAGAATTACAGTTTCTGCTGTGCAGACACCCCTTTCCAAAAGTCAAGAATGTCATGCAAATCCTCATCCTTCGCAAACTGCACTTTCTTCCTAAGTGCATGTCCGGCTGCTATGTAGGCATCCTGACGAGGGCTCTTTTTGTAAGGACGAAAACGCTCCCAGATCTTCAAAGTGGTCTCAGATGAGTACTCGGGGCTGGAGGAGTATCCCGAGTAGTTGTGGTGCCGTGGCGAGAGCTGGGAATAGGCAGTGTCCCTCTTGGTGCGAGAGAGGGGCTTTAGGAAAGAAGCTTTCTGGGCAGGAGAGTCGGCGGCACCCTCATAGTAGAGAGCGGGGAAGGAGTGTCGGTGCTCTGAGCAGTGGTAGTCTGGGTGCACCTCCAGGAGGTGCTGTTGAACTGGAACTACACCACCACATCCACCCGAACCACCACTGCCACCACCGGCTCCCCCTCCTCCCCCGTTGCCACCTTCTTCCCTGCTATTATTGCCCCCTTGACCCCCCACCAGAGGGAGCCTATCGAGGGGCTCCCCGCACCGAACAGGACTGGCTTTTTCTGGAAACTTGCAGGAATCTGGACTCCGAGGTTCAGGAACATCCAAGCTAAAAACACGAGTATTCTTACTGGGTGCTCCAGAGGAACCACTGCAACGGTTCTTCACATTGAGTGCAACAACAGCTGCATCGGCACTCAGCTGCCGCTGTAGAGGCCGTGCTGCTGTAACAGGAGGCGGGTCTCTGTAGGGTGGCGATAGAAAACCTCCTCCACTGATTCCTGGTCTTTCTGACAGAGGCATGACTAGAGGCACAGGGGGTAGATGGGGGATTTTAGGAGAAGACATGATTGGACATGTGTCTGCTGGTATTGGAGAAAGTGGAATGAGTCCTCTGGAGGAGGTGCTACATGGCGGGGGTGGAGAAGAGGAGTTTTCTGCTGCAGTGGCTGTAACCCCGGAGTCCAGCTTCAACGCATCTATGCAGTTGTTTATGATTTGGTTCACTTTGTCCACCTCCTTTGCGATGGTAGAGATCTCAGATGTTGATCCTCGGCCACCGTCATCTGAGTCCTCTTCTCCTGTATCGATTCCATTAACTTCCCTCCTTATCTCATCCTCTAAAACTGGCATAGCTCCATCCTTCATACGTTCCTCCCCTCGCACATCCATGTAGTTCCCCTTACTGCTGGTCATAGCCTCCGAGAAAGCAGTGGACAACTTGTCAGCCTGGGGAAGTGTGGAGAGCCGAGAGGAGCTGGTGTTGGCAGAACTGTGGAGCATTCCCATGCTAGAGGATGTGGACTGGGGCAACTTGCTGTGGAAGTGCTGATGATGAACTTGTTCCTGGAGCTTTTGCAGAACTGAGGGGTCTTTGGCAGCTGCGGCTGCTGCCTCAGGGCCATACCGCATTTCTAAGATAGTTTTCTTAACACTTATAGAGTTCTCTTTCTCCTCCTGAATCCGCCGCCTGCGTAGGCAGTAGTACACCAAACCCAACACGATGACCATGCCGAACAGACAGCCCAGAATGGTCATTATGTAGTGGGTGGTGGTCGACGGCCCAGCATGCAGATCATCAGGTCCTGGAGATCTTGTGGCAAAATTTAAACAAGTGTGGTTGTAGCGCTGTGAGTTACGAATTGAGGCTACGCAAAAAGTATAATCTGTGTGAGGTTTCAGTGTGTTAAGTGTGACTATCTCTTTCTTTTTCTTAAGGTTCATAATATCAGACACATAGCTGTTATTGTACTGCACTAGGATGTACATCTTGCTGTAAGGTCGGGGGATCTGAACCAGTAACGAGGCTGACGAAAGTGAAACAGAATGCAACCTGATGCTAGGGCTGTAGGGTGGAATCGCAGTTGATGAGGTTGTGGGTTGATGGTATGGTCCCATCTGGTCGGGGATATCGGGACCTATTCCAGAAGAATCCAAATCTGGAGGTAGGGAGGTCATTCCAGGAATAATGACTCCATCTTTGCAAATGGATGATAAGATAGAGTGGGCGTTGCGGATGTGGCTGGCCATTGGACTTAGTAAAGGATATCCAGAGAGTTCCTTTGGGGTTTCGCATTGCAGCCTGTCGTAAGTGTGTGTGACATTATTAAAGGCATCCAGCCAGTTGAGGAAGCTATACAGCTCACAGCCACAGTGAAAAGGATTTCCAGCCAGCTCACACACCATTAGACGTCCAAGAACTGTGAAGGTGGTGTGGTCCAGCTTGGCCAGCTTGTTGGAGGACAGGTCAAGGCTGCTCAGACTGGGACACTCCCAGAAAGCATTGGTGGCAATCACCTCAATGAGGTTGTGTTGCAAAAACAAGCACTGCATTCTTCCCAGGCCTCGTAGCATCCCTTCTGTAAGGTTTGTTAGCTTGTTGTAGCCTAATTGTAGCACTTGAAGGTTAGCCTGTCCAGCAAAGGCACCATCCTCAATGTAGGAGATCTCGTTCTTGGTGAGATTGAGATCGGTGAGATTTGTAAAACGACTCATGGAACTGTAAAAGATGGCCTTCAGCTTGTTCTCATTCAGACGCAGGTCGTGCACAGTGTTGTTAATGTGCTGAGGGATTGTCTCGTACGGTGGCTGGTTCTGGCTGCAGATCGCCAGCCACACATATCCTTTATCGCCCTCGATAAGCCAGCAGTCACCCCTCACTAATGTTGGTAGTGCAACGAAAAGTAGGCCAAGAAAAATGAATGGGAAGGCATGAGAAGAGGATTTAGAAAGGCTGAATCTTTTGATGGCCATTTTCTTCTGAGTGAGGATTGGATTTTCTTTGACCGAGAGCAAAAAGAAAAGAGATTAGCACTTAAAAAAGGAAAACATGGCCTTAGTCGAGAGGTAGCCAAAGGATTAGAAAGTCACAGTTTCAGGAAATGGATGTCCTCCGGGCATTCAATGCTATAGGAGACACAAAGTGCGAAACATCCCCATTTTAAATGCTCCACATTATAGGGTTATAACATCAATCTCCAATGACGTGACTCATGAACTCTGACCTTTTCACCTCACTCTTCTTCAAAAGCGGTTTGAAATGGCAAGATATTTGTGCAGTTCTGCCAGTTCACCTCAGTGTCTGTAAGAAAAAAAAGGGGAAAACAAACAGACAGAAATTAGTCTTTGGAGAAAAAACAGTTCATTTTTTGAACAGTGAATATTAATGCTGCACATTTATGACATGCAACCTCATGTTAATAACAGTGCATGCTTCGCAGCTTGATTGCCTCACATAATTAAAGTTTTTTTTAAGGAGTAATTGAGTTTACAGCCCTCATAGTCACAAGGCGGAACTCATAAAATTTAAATGAAGCACGCAATAAAAACAAGCCCTGTGTTTCTGTGGCATTCATGAGCCAACAACGTTTGTTTATAAGGTTTGGATATTTGAAGGAACTGATTTATGAAAAATATTCTGTTAAGTAAAACGCAAGTGAACATCTGATTGGACAAGCTGATGAAAAGTGCTGGTTCTGGACAG
>JAAGKR010010589.1:0-22237 GCA_011419295.1 Clarias macrocephalus | reverse complement strand
GGCAGGGTGCGAGGAGCTGGCTTAGGGCGGGCGAGCAGACGCTGGTCGATCCGAAGGGCGAGTTGGATTAGGCCCTCCAAGGTGGCTGGAAGTTCACGACCGGCGAGCTCATCCTTAATGCGTGCAGCCAGTCCCTCGTAGTAGGCCGTCCGGAGGGCGGAGTCTCCCCAGTCAGTTTGGACGGCGAGAGTTCGGAAATCCGCTGTGTAGCGGCTCACAGACGAGCCACCCTGCCGCAGATGATATAGTTTTGAGTCGGTCTCCACCTCAGCAGCAGGATGTTCAAAAGTGAGTTTTAGCTGGCGTGTGAACTCTGTATAAGAGTAGGCTACATCTGAATCAGAACGTAGAACCGCCGTGGCCCACTCAGCTGCCTGCCCGGATAGCAACGAAACGAGAAGAGCAACGCGCAATCGGTCTGTGGAGTATTTGGTGGAATTAAACTCAAACACTAGATCCAATGCGGTTAAAAAACACTGCACTTCCCATCTGTGCCATCCCATTTGTCCGGTAAAGCAATGAAGACATCAGAAGAAGGGGGAGGGGGTGGCGGAGCAACAGCCGCTGCGATGGGCGTGGCCGCAGCCGGCTGAGTGACCGCCCCGCGGAGCGTCGCGTTCTCCTGCCGTAGCTCCGCCACCTCGCGCCGCAAGGCTGCGACGTCTTGGAGGCTTTGGCGGAGGACCGCGACTTCACTACTGAGCTGATCGATCAACTTAGCATGCTGGTCAACCACATCGCAGAGGTGAGCGTAATCCGCTGGATTTACTGCTGTTGGCTCAGTCATTCTGTCACAAACACACGGACACGGACCAGAAGACTAGCAGTTAGCACTGCAGCGTAGATGGTAAACCCAAACGCGGAAGTAGCGCGAGTAGGCAGGATAACCACGCTGTTTATTCTTAGAACTCTCTCGGAACGAGAGCAAGAGCTTACACAAATAAACCCGCGTTCTAATAACACACACTCAATCGAAAGCGAAACCCAAGAAGGTGAGTACTCACGATTTGGCGAACAGAGCGTCGGCGATAGCATGGGCAACTCAATGACTGAGCGATGTAATGCGCCATCTTGTCTCCTTTTATGCTTCCTGAATCGTGACCGTCTTACTTCCGGGTCCTCGTGCCGGCCGCGTTAGGAGTGCGCATGACAGTTATTATTAGTATTATTATTACTATTACTATTATTTGGTCACAGAAACAACCTAAAATAACCATAAAATGATTTGAGTCTCTGTGTATATCGCTGATTAAAATGAAATAAAATTCAGTTCATCATATTGTTTGTGCTAAAAAAAAGAATATATCAAAGGACAACTCTACAATATATCGCACAATCCTGACCCGATATATATTTATTAAAACTAATTATTGCAAAATGTGTGTTTTTACAGGGTACCTGCTCTGACAAACAGTAGCTTCCTTATACACAACAGAGTGGTTATTTCTTAATTTCTCTTTTACTTGGTCTTACCCCTCATATATGTATATATGGAGGGAAGGTTTGTAGGTTAGATCTGTGAAACGGGAACATAATAGACTTTACCCTGAGTGGTAAAGTGCTCGCCCTATCACCCAGAGATCGCTGGTTCGATTCCCACGTGATGCTGTAGCCTCTTGTAGCCAGCAGTGCTGATTGGCCGAGCTCTCTTAGCGGGGTGGAATGAGAGGCATATAGTGGTCTCACATTAATCACGGCTCTACAGTCAGTCAGGGGCGTCTGTGAGCTCACGCAAGCAGAAGGAGCGGATAGCGCTGTCCTCCGCGTGTGTAACGCCGCCACCAATGGTGTGTGAGCGGACAGTTCAAAAAGATGCCATCGGCCCTCCCTGACCCACTGGCGGTAGTAGCCTTAATGTGGTAGCCTCCTAGTGACGGGGAGAAGTTGGATATGACTAAATTGGGGAGAAAATCAGGCCCACCCCCCCCACCCCAAAAAAAAAGGCCATATCTACTTGTTGGTTGTTGTATGTGGTAGACCATTTTGCTAGCAGGTAAGTAATGCCGGCCCACTCCACTAGCTCCCACCGCAATTATATCTCAGACCTGTGGGAAACACTGAACTGATTTTGCCTAATGGATGCCACTTAACTCCTAAACCATCCGAATGTGCACACGGGACTGATACTGTGTTATCTAAGGCGATGTGTTAAAACAAATCAGCTGAGCTCAAATCCTCTCCTGCTCTGACCTTGTTGCTTTTGCAGGAAGTTGATGGTCCTCTGCAGGATGGTGGACTTGTCCATTTTGCGCGGGTAGCCTTGGACTTGCAGCATGGTGCACAGCTCCTTAATGAGCACATTGAACTGGTCTCGCCTTTTCTTCTCGGATTTATTCCGGGATGCCCTGCGCACAAAAAAAAGGCTTTTATTATTATTTTTTTTCCAGCTCTCTTAAATTAATTACAAGAGGTCAGGATATGACGCCATCCTGAATGTACAGACACTAGCTGAAACAGACACACCGGAGAGCTAAATGACCCTAACGTCCACATACGATATAAACCATGTGAGATGTCAGGCTTTTTTCTGAGGAAGCAGAAGAAGGAAAAAGATGTGTGTGTGTGTGTGAATGTGTGTGTATTAGTGATGAAGAGGACAGTTATTATAGCTGAAGATCTGTGTGTGTCGACCCGTTTTTTTCCACAGATGTAGGTCTACTGTATGTCACACCTTTGTAACACACTCATCATCCCTTCGTGTCGTTCTGTGTCTCTGTATAAAGCCCCAGGCTTTCTCACGCTTATTTAATGGTGCTCATCTTTTATACAGAAAGAAACACCAAGAAAGAAAGAAAGAAAGAAAGAAAGAAAGAAAGGTGAGAAAATGTTGAGATCTTTTGACGTAACGAGTTTTAGCACGAAAGCTTATTAGTACCCATCCGAGGCATTGGCGTAAACACTACCTTTTAGCCCTGTCTTTCTCGTCTTCGTCAAAAAAATCGTCCACACAGCTGCTGGTCCTGGAAAAAAAACAAAAAGATCTCATCATTGGGTAATAACATGATCGTATCAGTATTAGCACTGCTTCATCAGATTAGCTGCATTAGCATAGTGACCACTTACTCCCATTCCCTCCCACTGGACGGACACAGGACGCCAAATTCGGAAAGCTTGTCCATGCTCGCTCCCTCTCCTACCCAGGCCGCCTGTGGAGGCTGTGGCTTCCCATCTGCATCCAGTAAAAGCTGGTACACTTGGCAGACTAGTGCTCCTGGAGCTCGAGTTGCTTTTCTTGTTCTCACCAGCTGGCTGAGGTCTCCATGCTATCAGTTAGCTGATCATCTGGAAACGGTTAGCTTATGAAGGTGGCATTGGGATGCTAACATCTCTGGTGGTCACCTTTTTATTTCCATTGAGTCAGGAGGACCTGAGAAATGAAATAAAATAAAATAAAAATGTAAAAATCGCAGAATGATAGAAGTTGAAGATTGACTGTCAAAGCAATAACCTATATGAGGGGCGTTCACGCCAAACAAACCAATGTACGGTCAAAAAGACTTTCTACCTTGATGGTGTCCAAGCGCCAGTGAAACACTGTGATAAGTGCATTAGTGTATCGGGGGATTATCTAGAGAAATACAGGGAGGTTTTACTCTAGGGACTGTGTTCTGTTATTCCGCACATCCAAAAGTCCTGCTTTGACGCGAACGCCCCTCAGGTAAGCAGCATTAGACGTCTGTTAAATACACAACATTTCCACTTAAACACTCTTGAATCTTTTTGTTAAGCATCACACCAATGCAAAAAGTAATCTAATGCTATTCATGAGACCATAAGCGAAGGTTTATCAGGCGCGGAAAAACCGAGCTCGGCTCCAAGGCCACAGCGAAAGAGCGGCTAATCGAACTGGAATTGGGTCAACGCGAGTGAAAAGAACCCATCAAGACACACTGCTGTGGAGAAGAGCGGCCACTTCAGGCTTTCACTAACTCTTTTTTTTTTTCTCAAACAAATGCGACAGCTACGTCACAGCCGATCACGTCTGAAAAGAGCTTAGCGTGTGTGTGTGTGTGTGTGTGTGTGTGTGTGTGTATGGGTGAAATAAATATGCTCTGCAGAAACCAGGCAGAAACCTTCAGATTTGGATTTAAGATTTTTATTTTTTTTAACACAAATTCTCAAATTTTTGAATTACAATTCCTTTTCAATGGCACGAGCATTGTTGCTAGGCAACTGGAAAATGTATAGACAAAAGAAATACGCTAGGTTTGAGGAGGACGATGGCGATAACTGAGAGGCGTGGATTTGAGGAAAATATAATGAAGTATATGAAGTTATTTTTCGACTCAATAGAAGCGACTAATGAAATGATTTCTCCTTGACATGAACGAGGCACACGCTTAGCGACGGCGTGAACGCGGACGTGTCGGAGAGGTCGTAAGCATAGACATGCGTTTATGCTCGCGCGTGAGGACTTGATCCCACATGAGGAGTGTATGGGAATTATGATGGGGGAAAAAATCGATACAGTTATGAATCATAAGTCTTCTGTGTGCTGGTTCACAAATCCCCACACCGACTCCAAAATCCATGTCATTAAAACTGTTTTTACCTTGTTACATTATCAAAAATCATTAATCGTGCGCACTAACGCATCCGATCTCTGTGAGCGAATTTTTTTTCATCGTATCCAATACCCACCCATTATTAGGGCACACCCACATTAAGGATACGCCTACCAGTCAGGGAGGGACGACGACTAGCATGTGTCTCCTCTCGGCCGCGTGACGCCAGCCGGCTGCGTTGGGAGCGGCGTGACACCCTGCTCCTTCTGTGATTGATGTGAAACCTCTAAGTGCCTCGCATCCCTCCTGTCTGAGAGAGCTCGGCCAATCAGATCTCTCCAGGCCCCCCGGATGCAGGAGGGTGTACCATCGCCTGGGATTCGAACTAGCGATCTCCGGACGATAGGGCGACACTTTACCGTATGTCACTCCAATATCGGCACAGAAGTATCGTGATAGTCTCGTATATCAGGAGTGATTCCCTTCCCTCAGAGAAACGTGGAATGGTGTTAACCAGTACAGCGTGATGATCACATGACCTGCGCCGTCACCCCCCGTGTCGCCCATCTGGATTGTGGGTTTTTCCTCAAGGTGTTCTCTGGAGATAAATTCTGACTAATAACCAGTCACTTATGAAAGCAGCGTCTGATGACGAGGCAGAAACGGTACATCCGCGAGGCACGGAGTGACCTAGAAACCGCGAGCCTCGAGCACGAGCAGCCGTTTAGATAACCAACAGAGAGCAGGGAAGAAAGAAAGAGAGAAAGAAAAGTGGAATCATATAAATTAACCAAGTTGAAAGAAACACAATGAATTACCGTGCTCATCGTCAGTGTGTACATGTGTGTGTGTGTGTGTGTGTGTGTGTGTGTGTGTGTGTGTGTGTGTGTGTGTGTGTGGTCCTGCTTGAACATATAAAAGCGGAGGAAGTCTTGCTGCAATGAATTTCCTCATTAAACAAACATCATGGCTGATAGAAAAGGACACACACACACACACACACACACACACACACACACACACACACCCTATGAGTCAGCTTATATCTTTTCTCCAATGAGAAGACGGATTTTGTAGCATCATATTAAATATACATTAAACACCACACACTCACACTCACACACACACATCCTCAGTAGATCGACACAGTCAACACCGCGTCACTCAGATTCCAGGAGGCGGGGCTTTGTGTATGGGCGGGGTTAAGGTCTGCACAAGAGCTTTACGTGTGCTCGCATGTGTTTGTCCGGCGCACCTTTAACACCAGCGGGTTTATTCTGGACAAAAACGGAGTGCACAGCAACGTCTTCATATGAGTAGCCTTGCAAGAGCAAAATCAACACACACACCCACACCACACACACACACACACACACACACACACACACACACACACACACACACACACTCCAGAACCAGATGGAGGCAAAAATCTTGCATTTCGGGCATTAGCAAAATTTCACCTAATGAGAAACAGCTTGGATCAGAGCTCATTACCTTTCCCTCCACGGCCAATTCCAGCAGATCTCTCTCTAAACCTCACTGCGGGGAGAAAGAAAATAATAATCAAATTTCCGCCTTGTGGTCGACTGAACTCTGATTCCGTGATTTCTGGGTTTCTGTGACAATTGAGATGCCGTTTTTTTTCCAGTAACTAATACTGTATGTTTATGGGTGTGTGTGTGTGTGTGTGTGTGTGTGTGTGTGTGTGTGTGTGTGTGTGTGTGTGTGTGTGTGTGTGTGTGTGTGTTTTGAGTGCTTGCATGACATTCTGGTTGAACAGAGGCCGAGGTGGGTCCACAATTCTTTTAAGTTTTATAGCCCATACTGTATATTCACAGCCATAAATGGTCATGCGATATTATAGGGTCATACACTGAATGTAAACACACACACACACACGCACACACACATTTCACAGAGTTAAAAGAACAGAAACAAAAGATAGAAAGAAATATGTGTTTGACCTATATTTCAGCCACTCCCATTCACAAACACTCTCTCACACACACACACACACACACACACACACACACACACACACACACACACACACACACACACACACACACACGCTCACACACAGACAGTTTACTCATGTTGTTCCTTGTTAACCCTTCCTGCTAACACAAACCAAAGTTAAGAACAATTGTGGAGCAAAGCTACCCTCTGCCCCAAAATCAGACATTTAGCACCAATAGTATTAATTTTCCCCCAAATAAAAAGGAACACAAATCATGATCCTCTCACCTCAACTCTCACCCTGTCACACCCCAACTTAAACCCCATCTTACATATTCTGGCCCAATTACAGTCCCAACACACCTACTTATAACTTCACAATAACTTCCCAATTAAATACAAAGGGCGTTCAAGTCAAACCGGGACTTTCTGCTGAATGATGGCATTGACTTCAGGTCACAGTACAGTGATGAGACTGTAAATAACATTCGAAGGGTGTAAACATTTTCAAGAAGGCTTCTGTCACACAGTCGGTCACTCAGCTGTTCACGCACTCATTTACCAACACCACTTGCACGTTGCAGGATCTCGGCTGGGAGTTATTGCCACGTCCCCCGCACAGTCCTGACCTCGCTCCAAGACATTTCATCGGGGTAGAAAACCTTCAACCCCGAT
Organism: Clarias macrocephalus; assembly: GCA_011419295.1. NCBI lineage: Eukaryota > Metazoa > Chordata > Actinopteri > Siluriformes > Clariidae > Clarias > Clarias macrocephalus. The sequence goes on along the minus strand of JAAGKR010010589.1, from coordinate 15,095 downwards.
GGGGTCCAAGCACTAGTGAAACACTGGGACAGGTGCATTAGTGTAGCAGGGGATATACTGTATAAGGGAGCTTTTACTTTTAGAACTGTGTTTGAGTCCGGTTTTGACTTGAACGGCACCCTTGTACATTAGGTCCTTGTCCAAGAAAGATAATATATGTAGTCATTGCATCATAATGCATTAGTCTCTTATCCGAATAAAGGTAAATTTAAAATGATGCATTAACACAAATAAATTGTGGCCCGATCCAAAAAAGTCAGACTCCTCTGATTTCGAGTCAATCTCACGTTAAGCCTTGTTCAATCCCAAAGTTAAATCCTAAAATCAGTGTAAAAAACTGAGAGCGGCCTCTCCACACGAGGCTTCGATTTTCCCACAGCAGCTTTGAATAAAACGTCCTATTTAGCAGGAATGATAGTCGCGTGAGCTGCCTGGCATCAAAACCAGGGCAAAAGATCTGGCAACCCTCTCAGTAAAGCTTTTAATTTCTCTACGTTTGGGATCAGGATGTAATCTACTGAAATTCTTAACGAACACTGAGGTTTCAGTAAACTCCATGGCTGAGGCTTATATTCAAAATAATATCCATGATGCTGGAGGACAGTAAACACGTTGCCAGTTGTTGTTCAAGTTCAGCTTTATGAGTAGTTTGGTTTTGGTTCAATTTAACTCCGCTGTCTGAGAGCAGTGAGAGTGTCCAGACAGGCAAAAATGGGCAGGAAGTTCCACTGTGCTTAGTACAGGCTGTAGAAAAATATCATCTGTCTTCCTCACAAACACAGACAGTGGTTAAAAGGCAAACGTAAGCGTTGGAGTGCAGCTGCTAAATTTCTTATATTCATTTTGGAAGTGGGAATAAATGTAAAAAAAAAAAAAAAAAAGTTATGCAAACACAGAAACTGCAACTGCGCAATCGCACCTGTATCTCAGTGTAAGTTAATTGATAGAATTTCAACTGCATTCCTGCCTGCCAAGTGTCAAGGTCAAACGAGTTCTAGCTAAATTAAAAGGAAGGAAATATGCCCTGCTCCACCCACAAGGATGTGAGAATAGTAATTATTGTAAATAATGCCTTCACGGAAAAGAAATCTCATGACTATAACTCGTTAAACAAGCCCTTCCAGCTGTTCAGACTGTTTATCCTGATGCAGTTTATTAGGTCGGATCCTGCCCTCATTCTCTTGCACCTCTGATTTTTCTTTTGCTCTTGGCCTGATCTCTATTTCTTCTCCAGTCTCTTAATGGCTTCAGAACCAATCAAGTCATATGACGGCCCAACAAAACCACCCTGCCTTCTGATGACCCAGTAGAGTCCATTCTGCTTCCCAATAAGCTTGTAGACAGAGACTGCCTCCTGACTACTCTGTGGACCCAGACTGCCTCCTGACTACTCTGTGGACCCAGACTGCCTCCTGACTACTCTGTGGACCCAGACTGCCTCCTGACTACTCTGTGGACCCAGACTGCCTCCTGACTACTCTGTGGACCCACACTGCCTCCTGACTACTCTGTGGACCCAGACTGCCTCCTGACTACTCTGTGGACCCAGACTGCCTCCTAATGTCCCTGTGAACACAAGCTGCCTCCTAATGTCCCTGTGAACACAGGCTGACTCCTAATGTCCCTGTGACCCCAGACTGCCTCCTAATGTCCCTGTGAACACAGGCTGCCTCCCAATGTCCCTGTGAACACAGGCTGCCTCCCAATGTCCATGTGAACACAGGCTGCCTCCCAATGTCCCTGTGAACACAGGCTGCCTCCCAATGTCCATGTGATCACAGGCTGCCTCCCAATGTCCCTGTGAACACAGGCTGCCTCCCAATGTCCATGTGATCACAGGCTGCCTCCTAATGTCCCTGTGAACACAGGCTGCCTCCTAATGTCCCTGTGAACACAGGCTGACTCCTAATGTCCCTGTGACCCCAGATTGCCTTCTAATGTCCCTGTGAACCCAGACTGCCTTCTAATGTCCCTGTGAACCCAGATTGCCTCCTAATGTCCCTGTGAACCCAGACTGCCTCCTAATGTCCCTGTGAACCCAGATTGCCTCCTAATGTCCATGTGAACCCAGACTGCCTTCTAATGTCCCTGTGAACCCAGACTGCCTCCTAATGACCCTGTGAACACAGGCTGCCTCCTAATGTCCCTGTGAACCCAGACCGCCTCCTAATGTCCCTGTGAACCCAGACCGCCTCCTAATGTCCCTGTGAATACAGGCCGCCTCCTAATGTCCCTGTGAACACAGGCCGCCTCCTAATGTCCCTGTGAACACAGGCTGCCTCCTAATGTCCCTGTGAACACAGGCTGCCTTCTAATGTCCCTGTGAACCCAGACTGCCTTCTAATGTCCCTGTGAACCCAGATTGCCTCCTAATGTCCCTGTGAACCCAGACTGCCTCCTAATGTCCCTGTGAACCCAGATTGCCTCCTAATGTCCATGTGAACCCAGACTGCCTTCTAATGTCCCTGTGAACCCAGACTGCCTCCTAATGACCCTGTGAACACAGGCTGCCTCCTAATGTCCCTGTGAACCCAGACCGCCTCCTAATGTCCCTGTGAACCCAGACCGCCTCCTAATGTCCCTGTGAATACAGGCCGCCTCCTAATGTCCCTGTGAACACAGGCCGCCTCCTAATGTCCCTGTGAACACAGGCTGCCTCCTAATGTCCCTGTGAACACAGGCTGCCTTCTAATGTCCCTGTGAACCCAGACTGCCTTCTAATGTCCCTGTGAACCCAGATTGCCTCCTAATGTCCCTGTGAACACAGGCTGCCTCCTAATGTCCCTGTGACCCCAGACTGCCTTCTAATGTCCCTGTGAACCCAGACTGCCTTCTAATGTCCCTGTGAACCCAGACTGCCTTCTAATGTCCCTATGAACCCAGACTGCCCCCTAATGTCCCTGTGAACCCAGACTGCCTCCTAATGTCCCTGTGAACCCAGATTGCCTCCTAATGTCCATGTGAACTCAGACTGCCTTCTAATGTCCCTTTGAACACAGACTGCCTTCTAATGTCCCTGTGAACCCAGACTGCCTTCTAATGTCCCTATGAACCCAGACTGCCTCCTAATGTCCCTGTGACCCCAGACTAATGTCCCTGTGAACCCAGACGGCCTCCTAATGTCCCTGTGAACCCAGGCTGCCTCCTAATGTCCCTGTGAACCCAGACTGCCTTCTAATGTCCCAGTGAACCCAGACTAATGTCCCAGTGAACCCAGACTAATGACTCTGTGAACCCAGACTGCCTCCTAATGACTCTGTGAACCCAGACTGCCTCCTAATGTCCCTATGACCCCAGATTGCCTTCTAATGTCCCTGTGAACCCAGACTGCCTTCTAATGTCCCTGTGAACCCAGATTGCCTTCTAATGTCCCTGTGAACCCAGACTGCCCCCTAATGTCCCTGTGAACCCAGACTGCCTCCTAATGTCCCTGTGAACCCAGGCTGCCTCCTAATGTCCCTGTGAACCCAGACTGCCTTCTAATGTCCCAGTGAACTCAGACTAATGTCCCAGTGAACCCAGACTAATGACTCTGTGAACCCAGACTGCCTCCTAATTATTCTGTGGATACAGACTGACTCTTGATGACCCTGTGCCGATGACCCTGTAGAACGCATTCTGCCTCGTGATGACCCTGTCTGTGACTCCGGGCTGCCTCATGATTATCCTGGAAACCCAGCCTGCCTCCTGATGATGTAGACCAGTATGATTTCCGTTGGTTCTGTGTACCTCACCTGCCACCTGATGACCTTTTAAAGCCATACAGTCCTGGATGGTGTCTCAGGTCTGGTGATCAGTTTTTACAGTTCCTAAATCTAGGGTGAAGAGTCGGGGGCGATCATGCCATTTCAGTAGCAGCCCCTAAACTTTGAACTGACCTGCACTTGTACATCAGACAGGCCCCGACTCTTCCTATGTTTAAATATTACCTTAAGACCTTTTTATACTCTTTAGCATTTAATACGGTGTGATGAGGTATTCTTCTCCCTGTTTTAATTTATTTTAGTTATTGCTTATTTTATACAATGAGGTGGACTTGTTTTGTTGTTTATTGTTTAACTGGATTTGGATTTTATTTCATTTCATTTTCTTATTCTTGTCTGTTTTTATGTCTGCAGCTATTTTAGGATTGTACAGCACTTTGGTCAACTGTGTTGTGTTAAATGTGCTTTAAAAATAAATTTGACTTTGACCATGTACACACAGCCTCCCTCATGATGACCCCGTGAACTCAGTCAGCCTCATGATGACCCTGCGAACCTGACTCAGCCCGATTCCTAATACACTCAGCCTAGCCACTCTAACCTGATCAAAAGCCATGATCCATGACCTCACCCCGCCCCACCCCCACCCACCCCCCACCCCCACTCCGTTTCGATTAACATTGACTGCATTAAGAACAGGATGCAGCCACTTTCTATTGAATTATGTGAAAAATAAGTGTTGGTGGTCGAGGATAGTATGTACAAATCTAACACCACTTTTGAATATAATAAGCAAACAGCGACTAGCTGGAAGGATCAGGAAGGCCTTTGTCTACTTATTAGACCCAGCTTAATGTCACATGGGGTGAAGCCTGTTGCTTATGACACACATAGAGTGTTTAAGGATTAGTGGTACAGTGACAGTGGGAATTACTTTCTGACTCACCCATAACACACACACACACACACACGCACACACGCACACACACACACACACACACACACAGGCTCATGCTAAGCAGACAGCAGTGATCCTTTAGCAAGAAACAGCAGATTATAGGACAACAGAAGCCAGACCCAGAGACCCAGAGAGATCAGGAAAGGCTCCATCACCGTGTACACCGGACGTAACGAAGTCTAATATCTGATTTGTTATTTCTCTGGGTCTGATGGATAATAATCTCACTGACTGAGGTAACAGACACACAGGAACCCGACAGCTCTCTGAATTTCACCTTACGGTTTGCATACTGACAAGCATACACGCAAAATACATGCAGCACTTGCACAGTGCACACCAAACCCACTCACACACACACACACACACACACACAAACACACACACATATACTCACAACACACACACACAGATGTTTAGTCTCAGTGATTGTGTTGCCTTGATCTAAAGGTCGCTGTATCAGCACTTCTTCTACGCTGTACAACAAACTATAGCCGAAGTCCAAGGGCATCATGAGGGGTGTGTGATAGGGCCTTCACACACAAGCACACACACTGCGCACACTCACCCTGAATTGGATAACTGCATGTTTCTGCTTGGTTACAGTAGTATTGGGGACGGGAATGTAGCTTCTAGTAACAGCTCATATTTTCAACTTTGTCATCACTTTAAGAGCTTAAACCTTAACGCCAAACCTTTAAACCTGAGAAAAATATCATGTGACTACTGACAATACCATACAAACTTCTGTAGTCCAACTAGGGACCTTTATATCTATTCATATTTTACGTGGTAGGACCTCCGGTCAACACTCACTGTGGGAGGAAACCAGAGTACCCGGAGGAAACCCACCAAGCACCATGCAAACGCTACACACACACAGACAGAATCAAATCAGTGCAAACCACTCACCACTACTGACAATACAGACATACTGAGAACACACAATGACCAAACTACTGGGAAAAAAACTTAAAAAAAAAAAAAAAAGTATATTATTACTATTATACCTGAAAACAGGCAACTCAAAACATGTGTCAGTCTAGGTGTGTGGGTGTGTCAGTACTGAAACATGTGAACAGGAAAAGTACTGACAATACGCATTCAGTGACACACAGATACTGGGACACGCATAACTGCTGAAAACAAGTAAAGCCATTCAAGTGTATATATTAACCACAACTATTGAAAAGACAACTAACTACTGACAACACACACCTACTAAGTAAGCCATACAAATACCTACTAAAAACACTCGTACTGGAAAGACGTCTAATACTGTAAATATACATTTGCTGAAAATACACACTCGCTCACACACGACTCACAAACACACACACACAGATACGTGCTGAGAGAATGACACCTGCTGAAAAACATATCCTGTGCTAAAAATGACATCACAATATACTCACGAAAATAAAAGTACTGAAAAAACTCAAAAAACATTGCTCAGTTGATGAAAACACAGGAGTACTAAAAACACACAAGTACTGAAAACAGGACAGCTGACAACAGGTCTACTGGAAAAAAAAATTATAATAATAAAAATTATTATTGACATTTTCACCTGCAAAACAAATCTGAAAACACACCTACTGAACGATGCAGGCACAAACTACTGAAAACACACAACTCGAAAAATACAACTACTGAAAAATCAAGGTGTGCTACAATACAAGCACACATCTATTCAAATAAAGTAATTATTGAGAACGCACAAGTGATGACAACATGTCACACTACTGACAACCTGCATCACTTAAAACACACATAAAATTACAAATACAACTACTGAACACACTGGGGAAAAAACACAGATAGACACATAATTGCTGGAAAAAAACACACCTACTGAAAAGACACCCACTGCCAGACAGCAAAATCAGAAACAGGAAAATGCCCAGAGTGAGTGTATTTCTGTTTGCACACACACACACACACACACACACACACGCAGCCCTGCTTTACCTGTCGCTGCTACACGGGTGAATCGTATTCCCAAAGTCTAACCATACTTCAGCCGACATTTTTAAGCAACACACAGCTGATCTTAAATAAGCATGGATACACACACACACACACACACACACACACACACACACACACACACTCTGATGCAAACACAGCCACAAACACAGTGAGAGGAGGAGATGATCACAGAAACAGTGATCCTGCTCTCCGCAGAGCAACGCTGCACCGGTCGCTACAGGGAAAGTAGGTCAGCGTGGGGAGCAACACACACTCACGCACACTCACACACACCCACACACACTCACACACACTCACACACATTATGTCAGGGTTAGAGAGTGTGGTTATTGCCTGTTCAGTGTAACTAAAGGCTTAGCAGGGGCAATGTAGACACACACACATACATACAGTAACATCCACATACATCATGTCACAGAACATATATTTGAATCATACTGCACATTCTGACACAGTACACGCACACACACACACACACACACACACACACACACACACACACAAAACACACCTCTTAAAGGCACACAACTACCAACAACTCACACGCAATTCTTGTAAAAATGTAAACCTAAAACAATCATTAAAACACTACAACCGACAACACACCTAAAAGAACACAACTACTAAAAACACAACTACTGATAATACACCCCTACTAAAAACACAACTACTGATAATACACCCCTACTAAAGAACACAACTACTGACAATACCCCCCTACTAAAGAACACAACCACTGACAACAAACACCTAAAGAATTCAACTACTGACAATACACCCCTACTAAAGAAAACAACTACTGACAATACACCTCCACTAAAGAACACAACTACTGACAATACACCCCTACTAAAAACCCAACTACTGACAATGCATTCCTATTAAGAACACAACTACTGACAACACACATCTACTGAGGGACACAGCTACTGACAACACAACTACTAAACAACACAACTACTGACAATACACACCCACTAAAGAACACAACTACTGACAATACACCCCTACTAAAGGACACAACTACTGACAATACACCCCTACTAAAGAACACAACTACTGACAATACACCCCTACTAAAGAACACAGCTACTGACAATACACCCCTACTAAAGAACACAACTACTGACAATACACACCTACTAAAGAACACAGCTACTGACAACAAACACCTAAAAACACAACTACTGACAACACACCCCTACTAAAAACACAACTACCGACAATATACCCCTACTAAAGAACACAACTACTGACAATACACCCCTGCTAAAGAACACAACTACTGACAATACACCCCTACTAAAGAACACAGCTGCTGACAATACACCCCTACTAAAATACACAACTACTGACAACACACCCCTACTAAAAACCACAACTACTGACAATACATCCATACTAAAGAACACAACTACTGACAATACACATCTACTAAAGAACATAGCTACTGACAACACCCCTACTAAACAACACAACTACTGACAACAAACACCTAAAGAACACAACTACTGACAATACACCCCTACTAAAAATCACAACTACTGACAACACACCCTTGCTAAAGAACACAACTACTGACAACACACACCTACTAAACAACACAACTACTGACAACAAACACCTAAAAATACAACTATTGACAATACGCCCCTACTAAAGAACACAAGTACTGATAATACACATCTACTAAAGAACACAGCTACTGACAACATCCCTACTAAACAACACAGCTACTGACAACAAACAACTAAAGAACACAACTACTGACGATACACCACTACTAAAAAACACAATTACTGACAACACACACCTACAAAACAACACAACTACTAATGAAGACAACTGCTGACAATACACATCTACTAAAAAAACACAACTACTGACAATACACATCTACTAAACAACAAACCAACTACTGACAACGAACACCTAAAGAACACAACCACTGACAACACACACCTACTAAAGAACACAACTATTGACAACACACACCTACTAAAGAACGCAACTACTGACAATATACCCTTACTAAAGAACACACCCCTGCTAAGAACACAACTACTGACAATACACTCCCACTAAAGACAACAACAACAGACAACACACTTAATAAAAGCAAACAACTACTTTAAATATAAAACTCACAACAACACACCTACTAAAAAGACATCTCGATACATACAACTACCAAAAACAAACATTTACTAAGAACACAAAACTACTGACAAGGCAAACCTACTTAAAGCACACAACTACTGGAAACACACAGTTTCTATAAAAGCACACAAACCCGTTAATGTGCAAAATTACTGACAATAACAAACTCCTGAGAACACACAGACAGTGAAAACACGAGGAATGAAAGTACTGAAAACAGACCTGCTGATTTCCCACACACACACACACACACACTGGAGCGCTCGCTCTCAGCTGAAGCCTCCGAGCTTGAAACTCTAACACGCTTCGCTCTCGGTGACTCAGGACGATCCGTGTGCGTTTCAGCAGTCAGTAGTAACGGCCGTGTGATTAATCGCGGCGCGTTCACAAAGTGTGCCACGTTTGTGACGAGGCGCTAAAAGCTTGGCCGTGATTCATCTTTTCTTTCTTAGATGGCGTGACTGTAAAGGGGAAAGGGAAAAAAAAACGCTCGCATCCGTCCGGTCGCCATGGCGACCGCTGCATCATGCGTGGTGATCTCAGCACACGGACACCGAGGCAGCGAGCGGAGTTTATTCAGGTCACCAAACACACTTTACCTCACAGCCTGTCCTCTTCACCACTCTCACTCCCTCCTTCTGTTTCTTTCTTTCATTCTTTCTTTCACTCTATACGTTCTTTATTCCTTTCTCATACTTTTCATTACTTTCTGTCGTCTTCTTGTTTTCCTTTCCTAACACCTTGTCCCCTTGCTTTTCTTCCCGTCTCCATTCTCTCTCTCTCTCTCTCTTTTATTCCTTTTCTTCTCCATTTCTTTATTCATAATTCTTTCTTTCCTCCCTTTTTCTCCACATACTATCTTTTATCATCTCATTTTTTGCTACTTCACCTCTATCTTTTTTTTATTTCTTTTTTCTTACCTTTCTCTTTGTTCTTTATTTCATTTCTTCTTCCTATTATCTATGGTCCCTTCTTCCTCTTTTGACTTTTCTTTCTTTCTCTTTGCTTTCTCTCTTCCCTTTGCTTTACTTTCATTTCTTCTTTCACTTTCTGTCTTCCTGATTTCCTTTATTCATGTTTTTTTTCACCTCACTTCCTGTCCTACCTTCCATCACTTTCCATTCTCATTCTCTGTACATTTTTCCTTCTTCTTCTTTGCTCTTTTGATTCCTTTTTTCTTGATTTCTTGCCCCTGTTCTACTTTTCCATCCTTCTCCTCATCCCTCTCTTTGTCTCTTCCTTGCACTTCCTTTAAATCATGGACCAGTAACGGTACTGATCGGATTTTATTTTCAGATCTGATCCGGCGAACTTGTCTTTTTATTCCGTGAACAGAGCAGACGTCATGTTTTTAGTGATCAGATTCACGGAACGTCAGAACATCAGACCGCTGTGTCAGAATCAGCTGGTCCTCAGAACTGGTACTGTGACCTACTTCCTCCCTTCCTTCCGTCCTTCTTTCCTTCCTTTCTTCCTTTCGCCTGCACTGAATGTCTGACTCTGACACTCATGTTTGCTTCACATCTGAGCTGGATGACTGTGAGAGCGCGCACACACACACACACACACACACACACTCACACTCTCTCACACACACACACACAGCTGAATGTGGGTCAGTAGAACAGCAGAGAGAGTGAGATAGAGAGAGAGATAGAGAGAGAGAGTGTGTGTTCACCAGGTTGCACACTCAGTGCAGATTTTTGCTCTCACATCATAAATCAAAATACACGGCGTGTATCTGTTTTAAAACACACACGCACAAAACAAACCGCATGTGAAATCAGGAAAGGTGGTGTTTCTGCACCGGTGTGATCGACTCCTGAACTCGTTCTGTGTTTCTACGACTGAATCACTGAAATCTCTCCCCGGGTTTATTATTTATTTACTTTTATTTTTTTAAGGATATGAAATAACACCGGCTGAGTCATGCGCGAGCATAAATTATTACTGTGTGTGTGTGTGTGTGTGTGTGTGTGTGTATGTGTGACCTTACATTTGCACTATTAAGCCAAAACGACACGTGGTAACACACTTCCTTTTCCAGCGCTTGACTGGGTTCGACTTCTGATCGAAGCACTGACTGACACATCGAGACTCTTCTCCAGGAAGGAGACGAGTAAGGAAGGAGTCTCCAGTGTCAGTCAGCTCTTTGTTCTAATCAACATCTTTTGTTTTTATCTTTATCTTCATTCAACGGCATGCATTGAATGATGCTAATCATTAAAGGTGGGAAAGAAAGAAAGAAAAAAAATCGATTAAGTGACGTACCGCGTTCTTTTGTGTGGAACTTTGTGCATCGCCACACTGATTAATAAAAAAATAAAAAAATAAAAATGTTTGCATTTAAGTTGCTAAAATGTTGCAGTTCCTGTATCATCCTGCAGGTGGTGCTCCACACTAGCACAGCATCCTGTGTGGTAGGAGCAAATTATTTGCTAAGCTTGTTTAGAATTGTTACTAAATCTGAAAAAAAAAATTATCAAATCAAATTAGCAGAAAGGTATCGCAATAATATCGTATCGATTCCCATCCATGCTGGCGGTGCTCCGCTCTCTCTCTTTCTCTCTCTCTCTTTACTGTCGGTTAAACAGACACTGGCCAATCACGTGCACGTTTAAGTCAAGAGGCGGAGCCTGGTGGTCATATTGGTTTTGGAGCGAAATGCAAAAGCCTCATTCGTTCCCTCATTAGCATCTGATCGTTAACGCTATTTGAGCTAGCTGGCTAGTTGCTACACAGTAATGAGGCTGTGTGTGATAAGATTCGACTTCCTGTTCACTCCGGTAAAGTTTTAATAGAATAAGACGCAGAGCAGAATTTGGCGAAGATTTGTTTTGTTTTAAATGTACAATCAAATTTGTGAACTTTAACTTTCTGCTGAGGGAACTTGTATGTGCGCGCACACACACACACACACACACACACACACACAGATACAGTGTTACGTGTAATCTTAAAGCCGTAAAGGGAGGTAAACGGAAATAAACCCTGTGACCGCTGACAACCCTGCGCCTTATCAGGCAGAGGCGTTACGCTAATCCGTCTGAGTACAATCTAAGTAATCTTTCATTACTGCATTGAAAAACTGTCAGGTCTGTGTGTGCGTGAGTGTGTCGTTAGTTTTAGGACGGAGTGCTCAAGTCCAAAGGAGACACAAGGAAGGAAAGAGGGAAGGAAGGATTGATCTCCCCGAACAATAAAACGCACCACTGCCATTTAGTTTCTCACCTTTAACACAACCTGCCTTTAAACTGGATCTTTATTAGATTCGATTAGATTAGATTAGATTAGATTAGATGAGACGCGGAAGCAAATCGTGCACAGTGTTTCATTTTCCACGACACAAAGGTAAACAGCGAGGTCAGGCTTTTCAGAAGTATCCAAGAAACATGAACAGAGCCAGATGAATTGAAGATTGTTTTTAAGGAGTGGAGGAGGTCATCCTGTGGTTCCACCTCCTCCTTAATGATGTCACAGAGGAACCAAGCTTCTGCCATCTTCCTCGTGACGTCCTGTATGACGTTACAGAAAAGACGACATTTCGTCACCTCTTCCACGGCGTCCCAACAAACCGTGGTTCTTCTTCATTTTTGTTGTTCACAAAGGTTGAAAGTTGCATCAGCGCCAAATATAGGTCTCACTTTCCCGCAATGTCCCGGTCCAGTCTTCCTTTAAAAAAATATCTTATAGTTACAAGTATCGATGAGCGGGCCCAAGCACTCTGCATTTTGCCTCCTCAATGTCTTTAGATCACATCGGCCCGGTTTGGTGGCGATCATATAAATTTACTAGGAGGCGTACAGGTGAAACTCGAAAAATTTGAATATCGTGCAAAAGTTCATTTATTTCAGTAATGCAACTTAAAAGGTGAAACTAATATATGAGATAGACTCATTACATGCAAAGCGAGATAGTTCAAGCCGTGACTAGTCATAATGGAGATGATTATGGCTTACAGCTCATGGAAACCCCAAATCCACAATCTCAGAAAATTAGAATATTGTGAAAAGGTTCAATATTCTAGGCTAATTAAGCCATAACACCTGCAAAGGGTTCCTGAGCCTTTAAATGGTCTCTCAGTCTGGTTCAGTAGGAAGCACAATCAGGGGAAAGACTGCTGACCTGACGGTTGTGCAGAAAAATATCACTGACATCCTCCATAAGGAGGGAAAAGCCACAAAAGGTAACTGCAAAAGAAGCTGGATGTTCTCAAAGTGCTGTATCAAAGCACATTAGTAGAAAGTTATGTGGAGGGGAAACGTGTGGAAGAAAAAGGTGCACAAGCAGCAGGGACGACCGCAGCCTGGAGAGGATTGTCAGGAAAAGGCCATTCAGAAGTGTTGGGGACTTTCACGAGGAGCGGACTGAGGCTGGAGTCAGTGCATCAAGAGCCACCACATGCAGACGGATCCTGGACATGGGCTTCAAATGTCGTATTCCTCTTGTCAAGCCGCTCCTAAACAACAAACCACACTGTGCTTCATTAAGTCCAGGGTCTACGCAGCCGTCTATCAGGAGATTCTGGAGCACTTCATGATTTCTTCCGCAGACGAGCTTTATGGGGACGCTGACTTCATTTTCCAGGGGTTACTGTGCTTGTGGAAACTCGCCTGACCTGAACCCCATAGACAATCTATAGCACATTGCCAAGAGAAAGATGAGAGACATGAGACCGAACAATGCAGAAGAGCTGAAGGCCGCTATTGAAGCATCCTGGTCTTCCATAACACCTCAGCAGTGCCACAGGCTGATAGTTTCCATGTCACGCTGCATTGAGGCATTAATTGTTGCAAAAGGGGCCCAAACCAAGTACTGAGTACATGTGCATACTGATACTCGTCAGAGGTCCGATATTGTTCTATGTACAATCCTTGTTTTATTGATTGCATGTAATATTCAAATTTTCTGAGATTGTGGATTTGGGGTGTTCATGAGCTGTAAGCCATAATCATCTCCATTATGACTAGTCACAGCTTAAACTATCTTGCTTTGCATGTAATGAGTCTATCTCATATATTAGTTTCACTTCTAAGTTGCATTACTGAAATAAATGAACTTTTACATGATATTCTATTTTTTCGAGTTTCCTCTGTATATCAGAATTCATCGGGTGCATTTTGGCAAATGACACAAAATAACTGACTTCCTGTTGAGTAGGACTTGTAGTGTGAAAGTTGTTCGGCTCTAAATGTGTACAGAGTTTCATGTGCATACATGCAAGTGTGTATGAGCTATGCAGCAAAATCTCATGTGAGGGCCCAGAGCCACACCCGGGGCCCAGACTCTCAGGCTTCCTAATGTCAGCAGATTCCGAGCTGTCTGCCAATTTCCATGTGTTTTTGTGCATGTAAAGACCCCGAAAAGCCCAAAATGGTGGGGAAAAATTCCCTAGGAAAACAAGAGGGTCCTGCTATAGTGCTTGGGCCCTAATTAAGTGCTACCATCCCTGATCGGTGCCTCCCCATTCTAAAAGACTTCTAAAAACGTTGCCTTCTATTCTGGTTCCATCGTCTCCTTGGTGACATCACAAAAAATTAAAGGTTCCTGTCGTCTTTATGATATATCAAATGAGTGAAGGTTTCACTTCTTCATTAATAAAATCAAAAAGAAGGAACAAAAACATTACAAAAAAAGAATTCTGAGGCTCCTCCTTTAATCTTTGACATCACAAAGGAACTCACACTCACACACACACACACACACACACACACACACACACACACACACACACTCATTCAAAAACTTCTGCTTCCTCATTATTTTGTTCAGTGAAATTGTTCTGTCACCTCTCATACACCACAATGAAACAGAATTTCCACCATATCTTCTGTGTGTGTGTGTGTGTGTGTGTGTGTGTGTGTGTGTGTGTGTGTGTGTGTGTGTGTGTGGGACAGTACGTTTCTCTGTTGGATGTGTAATTATCTGATGGCACTCTGGCTCAGCTAAATTAATTACCTCATCACCTCACATTAGATCAAGTGAAAGCCTTTGTATATGTGTGTGTGTGTGTGTGTGTGTGTGTGTGTGTGTGTGTGTGTGTGTGTGTGTGTGTGTGAAACCGAGTGAGTTAGCGAGTCCTATTCTATACAATAAAAAGGTACAAACTAATTCATGTGGAGGAGAGACTATAATTGAGCCAACACACACACACACACACACACACACACACACACACACACACAGAGTAAAATGTATTTTTTATGTTCCTTTAGAACACCTGCTGTGTGTGTGTGTGTGTGTGTGTGTGTGTGTGTGTGTGTGTGTGTGTGTGTGTGTGT
>JAAGKR010010588.1:5726-22242 GCA_011419295.1 Clarias macrocephalus | reverse complement strand
TTTTTTTTTTTTTTTTTTTTTTACTATCTTTTACAGTTGAAACCAGAAGTGTATATACTACTTAGACACTCTAATTACCTCAACTTTATTGTTCTTAAGCCATTTTGCCACAACCTTGGAAGTATATTTGGGGTCATTGTCCATTTGGACGAACCATTTGAGACCAAGCTTCAAGTTCCTGGCTGATATCCAAAGATATTAATCTCCCTTGCTCTTGATGCCATCTAATTTGTGAACTGTACCTGTCCATCCTGGAGCAACCCCTCTACCTGACGCTGCAAGACCATGCTTAATGGTTGGGATGGTGTTCTTCAGCTTGCAAGCCTCCCCCTATTTCATCTAGATAATGATCATTAAGGCCAATGTACTAATAAATTTTTGTATTATCAGACCAGAGGACATTTCTCCAAAAAGTTAGATCTTTGCCCCCATGTGCAGCTGAAAACCATAGTCTGTCTGTTTTAGAGATTTTGAAGCAGTGGCTTCTTTCTTACTTGGCAGCCTTTCATGTTGCATCTGTATTGGTCTCATTTTACTTTGGATATAAATACTTTGTATTTGTTTGCTCCAATGTCTTCATGAGGTCCTTTGCTTTTGTTCTATAGTTTATTTGTACTTCCTTTACAACATGAGGGCTGTGTGGTTCCATGGTGTTTATAATTGCATAGTATTGTTTGTACAAATGAATGTGGCACCTTCAGGCATGACACAATTTTCTGTAATTTTCCAAGCTATTTGACTGTTGTAAACTTTTAACCCACCAGCATTGTGATATCAAGTCAAGTAGGCTTTTATTGTCATTTCACCCATATACATTTTATATACAGTGAAACGAAACAACGTTCCTCCAGGACCAAGGTGCTACATACAGTAGTAGATATTAGGGCTGTAGCTATCGAATATTTTAGTAATCGAGTATTCTACCAAAAATGTAATCGATTAATCAAGTAATCAGATAAAATTTACTTTTGATTAATTATACAGCAATGTAAAATATATAAGAGAAACAAAGATTGATTGGTTTTCTTTTTAGAAAAAACAACTTTTATTTTTTAAATGCATACAGAAACATATAAACATTGTCATTACTCACAATACAAGGAATAGCTTAAAGTTGTCTGAGATGAATTAATTGCAGTACAGTGCCAAGAACCTCTGAGGCAGAGGATTTTGCCTCAATAATTTTTTTGTAATCGAATTCCTCGTGTTACTCGAGGTATCGTCTCAGCCCTAGTAGATATACAGTGGGACCTTGGATTACGAGCATAATTCGTTCCGGAAGTGGGCTCATGAGCCACAATACTCGTAAATTAAAGCAAATTTTCCCATAAGAAATAATGAAAACTTAAATTATTCATTCCACAGTCCAAAAAAATAAATACATAAAAATAATGAATACAATATATAAAGTAAAAATAAATCCCGACAGATAAGTGTTTCCATTTATGCGTGCAGGCACTGTGTGTGTGTGAAGCCGAGAGGTCCTTCTCTGTATCATCCTGTCATTGTGTGTGCGCGCGCATAAATTCACACCGTGCCCCTTCTCTTTCTCACACACACACACACACACACACACACACACACACACACACACACACACACAGAGCCTGCGCGCATAAAGGTGAGAAAGAGTGTGTGTGAAGGGGCATGGTGTCAATTATGCGTAGGCACACACACGACCGGCTAATATAGAGAATGAGCAAATGGATCTTTAACCTCTGTAATGGCACTTTCTTTTGCTTTACTTGTGCGCACACGTGTGTTATAACAAACAGTACATGGGCGCTGTACACACACGCTTAGAAACACAAAAGATGTTTTACGCGCACACACTGGTCACAGTGTTATAGTAAACAGTACACGCACGGGTGTTTATTATACCCGTGAGAGACGAGCACTAAGACCGAGCAGGGGAGACGCTTACGCACAATTCCGCAGCGCAAGAGAGACAAAAACCATTGGCTCAGTTGTGAAAACATGACGCTCGGCGTCAAAACAAAAGGCGCATGCGTGATGCATGATACTCGGTACTCGTAAACCAAGACTCGTTTTTCAAGTCAAAATTGATTGAAAATATTTGCTCGTCTTGCGGAACACTCAAACCGTATTACTCGCAATACGAGGTTCCACTGTAGTGAAATATTAGTGAAATAATATATCCGTAAACATTTTCTTTTTTAAACTTTTTTTTTTTGGTTTGTTTTGCCAAAAGTATAGTTTATTACGGATGACATTGCCACAATTTTTAATACAATGAAAATCTCCTTTTTTCCTTTACAGTTCACTCTTCAGGTGTATATTCATACAGTAGGTAGGAGACCAGAATGTGCTTTACTGTCGCATTCACCGCCGCAGCAGCACGACAGCGGGAGATTTAAATCCGTCGCCTTTTAAATTCATCTCTGAAATGCCCGCCAGGTGGCGCAAAGGGGGATTTTGCAAAAAGACTTTAGGTTAATTTTTTCACACGCTCAAGTTCACAAAATCGTGACGTTTTGTCGTCACATGTAATGCATGAGCAATCACTACTATTCAGCATAAACACTTAACCTAGCAAAATGCTTATTTTTAACGTTAGAGCAAGTGGCCATGTAGGTAGCTGGTAGGCATGTTATTTTTCATATAACTTAAAAATGCAGTGTGTGCAAAAAGAGAAATACAACAAAGAATACAAAAGTGTATAATTATTAATAAAGTTAGCCTAAAACAATATTTTTTTCCAATGCTGAAGCAAACAGGATTTTGTTTTTGTTTTACACTAGATCTTTCATGATGAATGTGTGTATGCGCTTTAGATATACAGTAAACAATAAACACTTTTGCAAAGTGAAAGTGAGTGCTGTTGATCAAAATGCTGATAAATGCGTGCACAGATATGAGCAGATTTATTAACAAAACTGCAGACATACTCCCCCAGAAATGCAACAAACAAATATATAGTCTACTCGCTAATTACAATGCGACAGCGCGCTCCAAAGTAGAGACCCACCGAACCGGTTTTGCTGATGGGGGAATTGGCAGAATTGGGGTTTTTAAAACGAATTAAGAAAGACGTTTCTGCTTAAATTTTATTTTGCCAGCAAAACATAAAATAAATAAAAATTAAAAATTTTAATGGTGGCAATTAAATCAGACGTAATACTTTTCTAGTGTAATTCATAAATTGACTAGTATGTTCAGATTTTGTAAAATAACGAAAACTGATATCTCCGTTTCCTTCCTAGACCTTTTGTCCGGATCACAATGAACTGAAGCTAAGTGCGTGCCATGTCTCCTCTGTCCGCTCAATGTGTTTTCTGCGCACTCACCTTTGTTCAGTGTTACAAAACTGTCACTAATCTAGCTACTCACAGACTTCCACTTCCTGTCCACGTTCCATTCATGGCTTCCGTTTTGCCACCTCATTCACCGGCATGAGCACACCTGCTCCGTATTTCATTCATCACTTTCACTCTATATAACTCGCCTACAAACAACCATCCCTTGCCGAATTATCACATGCTCCAAGCCCAGTGTTTTTGTCAAGAATACTTTATCTTTCACGTTGTCGACCCATGTTTTGCTCCCCTGGTTACACCCTTTGCTTCACAAATTGGAATTGTTCACTCTATTGACTGATTACCCGGCTTTTATCTTTTGCTTCCGTTTTCGACTTCAACTCTGCCTAAATCCTCAGGATTATTGCAACTCTGACTGCAGCTGCATGTTTCCGAATTCAAGTGTGATCACCAGCACTTCGATTTGTAACTCCGATCTCCTTACACAGCTGCTCTCTCTCAACCTGCGTGTCGGATTCAGCACGCGCGCTGCAGCTTTGATCTCTCCACACAGCCACGCTCATTCTGTGCGTTGGATACTGCACACGCGCTGCAGCATTGATCTCAAGACACAGCCGCGCTCAATTTGCTGGCCACTGCATGCGCTCTGTGTCACCCATCCCTTAACCCATGCCTACAGCCACTGCCAAACCATGCCACTGCTCACCTCAGATAGCACCCCAAGTTCTGGTTCTCTGATTATACTTCTCCTTCTTTTCTATCCTTCAAATTTTTGCATTCAAATCATGTAAAACTGAGTCCTATCTGTTGTCTGCTTTTGGGTCCTCCAAGCCTGCTTCACATGGACCAGCTGTAACATAATCTATGTAAATTATATGATTTGAAGTTGATCAAGTTGAGGTGTACGTTAGTCAGTCTTCTTAAGTGCTAACGCATTCTTGCATGTAATTTTGTGCAAAATACGTGGTTGTGTATCCTGCAGTCATTGTTTGTTTGGGAATTCCTTAGAAATTAATGCAACGCCTGAACGCTATAATTGTGATGCTATGCTGTGTCTCACATCACATGCTTATGTACTATTTTACATTACACTATTTTTATCCATTATTAAGAACTTATGGTTTTTCTACTAAAGGATCTGTTTAAATGTAAAAACATCTTAAACCTACCAAAGCGGTTTGATTACTAGTCTTGATTACTGTGTTTTTTTTTTTTTGTAAATATTTTTTAATTTTTAAACATGAGGGTTTTTATTTTGAGATATAACCAAGTAATCACTGTGGAAGTTTTAAAAGATAAAGCTATTTATCTGTATTTATTTTTGCAGTGCAAACATTACAGCTTGAATTGCAAAGCAGATAGATGGCTGGTTTCCCCTACACATCCAATCTAGTGGGTGAAAACACGATACATTTGTACCCTTATGTGAACATTACACTCAGGAGTAGAAACAAGATTTATATGTTTTTCTGAATTTACAAGATTTTCATGTATAACAAATTTCCAGTATAAACGCTTGCGTAGATGATTCATGAATAAACTAATTTGTACACAGCTTCATAAAGGAGGCCCGTTCTGAGTATTTTTAGGACCTATTGTTAGCATTATTGGTATTACCATAGGTGAAATATTTAAACAATTTCTTAGAATTTGAATAGTGTAGCACCATTTTGCCTACTATTTAAAATTTTCTACCAAATGTCTGGGTTCGTCAATATCAGGTAACATCCTTTGCAATATTATTTAGCAATATCAAGTGCAATATTAATTAATAATATCATATGTAATATCATTTAGTGTATAATAATGTCATGTGCAATATTATTTGGCATCAGAATCTGGTTCTGCTATTCTTATTTGCTACCGGGTGCTGCATTCTACTTTTGTTGGTTTTTGCATTCTACTTTTGTCTATCTTGTGTCTAGTTTGTGAATATTTTATTTTACTTTATTTATTACGTTGTTTGACTTACTCACTCGCTCATCATCTATACTGCTTTATCCTGTACACAGGGTCGCAGGGGGCCTGGAGCCAGAAGTCTTGGGGGTACACCAGGGTATACCCTGGACGGGGTGCCAATTTTTGGGGGGATTTTTCCCTGATTTTCTCGTGTCCAATTCCTCCCCGTCACTAGAGGGCTCCCACATTAAGGCTGCTACTACCACTCAGTCGAGAGGGACGAAGACTATCACATTTTCCTCTGAACCTTTTGCATATATGGTATGGTTATGTCACAAAATATTTGTTTGTTTTTATCTAGGACCTAGATAAGAAGTTTCAACAGACTGCTGCATATCGGAACATGAAAGAGATTCTGACTAAGAAGAATGACCAGATTAAGGAGCTCAGGAAAAGATTACAAAGGTCAGGCATACTTTCATAGTAAATATGTACAGTGCGCCTCAGAAAATTTTTATATTGTGGATTTATTCATTTATTTTTTTATTTTTAAACATTCATTACACAATGTGAAATATTTCAATATTTCATTGTTTCGATGATCATGGTCTACAGCTCATGAAAAAAATCCACTATCTCAGAATATTCAGACATTAAATTTCAAGATTGAGAAAACTATACAGTATAAATATTTATTATCTCTTGGTCTAGTTTAGCACATGCAAACACAATCATGGGGAAGACTGCTGACTTGACAGTTGTCCAGAAGATGATCATCAACACCCTCCACGAGGAGCGTGAGCCACAGAAGTTCTTAAATAAAAGGGCTGGCTTTTCGCAGAGTGCGGTATCAATGCATATTTATGAAAAGTTGACTGGGGGGAAAGGAGTAGTAGGAAAAGGTGCACAATCGAAAGGGATGCTATAGCTAATTCAAAAACTTATGAAAGCTTCGAAAGGAGTGGAGTGAGGCAGTAGTCAAATCCCCCCATGCACAGACATTGTCAGGAAATAGGCTACAACTGTTGTGTTGTAAGACGCAAAAAAAAAAACAGCTAAAGTAAGACGAGAGGAGAAATGACTCCAACTTACACAGTAGCCCTCCCTCCTCTCTAATTTGAGGGGGCTACTGTGTGGGACAACTTTCACACACACGCATACACACAACGTAAACACAGTTTTATCGGGAAAAAATAAACAAGGAACCTCTCAAATGACACTCAATCGAGTGCACAAAGGAATCACTGCTGTAAAGTAAAAATAAGGCAGTAAAAAGGCTCCTTACAGAGCAGTGTTTACATTAGTGTGCGTGCGTGTGTGTGAAGTCTCTAATAAGACTTGCTTTTGCTTTACGCGTGCACACGTGTGTAATAAACATACGTGTGAAAAGACGATATACTGTACACACATATACAAGCACAAAATAAAAGATGCTTTACGCGCGTGCACACAGGGTCTGTGTTATAGTAAACAGTACATGCGCACACGGATGTTGATGTCGAGTGAGAGATACGCACCAAGACAGAGCAGGGGCGATGATTACCCACAAATCCACAGCCCAAGACTTGTTCGTTTTCCAAGTCAAAATTTATTACAAATTTTTGCTTGTTTTGCGGAACAGTCGGAAACCGCATTACTTTCAATCTGAGGTTCCACTGTATATGCAAAGTGCGGTGATAGATGTTGCTGTGAATATAAATAATGATGCACTGTTTTTGTATGATTAAACTCAATGCAGATATAGTAATTTTCTGTGTCCTAAAAGAAAATACAGAACCTGAGCGATGCAGTGTAAGGTGTATGGCGTTTGCGCGCTGGGGGCGTCAGTGCCTGTGCGCTCAAAACTATGCCCTTATTTTCAATGTCTCACACCAAGATTTTCTGAAAAGTTGGCAGCTACGCCACAAATATTTTAGTAATAAAAATTATATGATAAATTTGTCATCAGACTTTATTATGAAATTAATTTAAAAAGTGCTCAATCCATAGACATTTTAGATTTAAACATTTTTATTGTGCATCGGACTTTAACATATATTTCAATCCTGTTTAGTCATCACTGTTTTCTTTAAAATATCACTTTGTTAATTTTGTCATTAGTTCTATCTACAATTAATATGAGGATTTTTGGCTGCCGAAAGCTGCCAAACAGATAAGGAGGTGTTAAATATCGATAAGGACTCCATAAATGGGCATAAAATCAATCATGACTCGATAACAGTGCTTATGAGTCGATACCAAGGCATTAACAGGCGTTAATGTCGGGAGGGGGCAGCCGAAAATTTTTAACATGCTCCAATTTTCCTCCAGATCATCTCCAGTGGTCATAACGAATTTGCATCTCTCTAAATTATGGAGCACATTTCGTTTCGTACCAGTAATCCATGGCTACTCTCTATAGATATGGCTGTTCAGCCAAGATCACTACAATGGCACAATGCAGAATGCTCAGTGAAGTAAAAAAGAATGCTAGGGTAATCATTTTTTTATTTTTGAAGGATGCATTGGAGCTGGTGAACATCTCTGGTAATGAGTCAACCATATGCAAAACATTTAATAGTCATGGTATCCATGTCAGAACATGACAGAGGAAGCTCTTCTCCACCACAAAAACATTTTTGTGAAGTTTGCCAAAGACCACCTTGACACTCCACAACACTTGAAATAGAAAATGTTTTGTGGACTGATGAAACTAAGAGATTTGTTTAGGAAAAAGTACTAATTAATGGTAAAGGGAACACCATGATTTACACTGCTGTAAATCATGAAACACTGCTGTATGGTGGCACTGTAGTACATGGCACCCTCTTCTGGCTCAGAAATATGTTGCTATATTGCAGTCATTATTAACTGGGGAAGACCAGAAAACGATTGTCACCAACCAAGCTTTGATGCACTGTCACCTCAGAAGAGCTATGTGATATAATGCTACTACATTAACAGAGGCGTTTGGCCTCTGTACACCACCACATTTGAAATGAAACACTCAAATTATAACTGAAAGTCTTGACTTCCCTCATATCTTGAGTGTTTACATTGACCATTCAGGAATTATAAGCAATTTCATACTATGTATACTTTCAGACATATTTTGGAGGTGTCATTAATAATGGAACAAACTAATATAATGATTGCTAAGTATTTTCACCCAGGAAATAAAGGCAGTCAACAATTGCCTGAAGTCGTAACCATGAACAAATGCAGTTTTCTCTGCATTTCCTAAAGATGCTTTACAGGTTTTTTTTGCAGTGGCCTTCAGCTATTTGCCTTTAGTCTTGTCTACAGTAAGGGAAAAGCATGCTCTATTGGGTTGAGCAGGTGACTTGACTTACCAATTTAGGTTTAAAAAAAAAAAAAAAAAAAGCCTTGGGTAGCTTTCGCTGTATGTTTTGGGTCATTATCCGTCTCCGATATGAAGTGCGTGTTGTGTTTCAGTTGTGCCCAATCATGTTCTTTTCTCTAACCTTTTTACCCTTTCTCTAACTTTAATAATCGTTATTGTACACTATGTTACACTTGACCTTATACAAATTACATATTTCATATGACAATTTTTAAGTTATAGATTTTCAGAAAAAGAAGAATGCACCAAAAACATTAAACCTTTGCAAACCTTTCTCAATATATAATCTTTGTCCATTGTTTGTGTATTTGTGAGTGTGTGTTTAAATGAGGCTTATTTGCCCTGGAAATGTACTAAGCTGTGAATTGAAATCCTAGTTTTAACCAAAGATACCATATTCCTCTGTCCTCCTTCTCTACAGATATGAGTCTGATGAGTGAAGGCCGGGAGTCAGTTTTGTCCTGAACACACTGAACATGGCAAGAGACCAAAGAATAAAACAAATGAAGAACAAAAAGGAAGATATATAAATCATTGCTATTTCAATTTTTTTCTTTAACAAAATCTACTAATTTAAATAAAAAATTTTCTGTACTCGATGTTTGTTGTGTCGCTGTATCCTATATTTTTATGAGAATATGGAACAGGTGCAGTTAATCATCTAAAATGCACTACGTGTTTTATGTTTTTGACTTAAGACACCCACTTTGTTGGCCATAACTTTTTTGTTTTTCAGTACATCCTATATCTTAGGTGACCAACAAAACACTTCTATATATATATATATATATATATATATATATATATATATATATATATATATATATTTTTTTTTTTTTTTTACTCTTCTTACTATTGCATTAGGAACCATTTTTTAAATGGTTACTCACTGTTTATATTTTATACTTTTATCTTTTTTTTTTTTTTGGAAAAAAGTGCTTTGTAAAACCATCAGGCTGTTTGTGTTGAGATGTTTTTTGCTCATATGCACCTGTGACACTTGCACGATTGAGGCATTCTTGGAACAATGTGCACAAGTGCTTTATATTTATGTGTCCTTAAAGACAGACAAACACACATACTGTATACAGCCAGAACACATTGACATAAACATTAACATCGGCTCTTCCTAGTCTGTATCTAGTCAGGCATCTGTTGATAAATAACAGATTTTGGTGATTTTTTTTTTATTGAAAAGATGCCCAATATTTTCAGCAAACATTGATGCATCGTTACTTCTTATGCCATAAATTTGAACAAAAATAAAGAATAAAAACATTACTATGGCCCTGTACAAAAGATTGGGCACCCTAAGAGTTCCAGAGTCTCAGATTTTTTTTACAAGGTTTCAGACCTTAATCAGTTAAATCTGATGTATGGCAACAGCTGTCATTAGTAAATGCCAGTTTCAAAGCTTTATAAATACTTTGACTCATCAAACCTTGCACACACACTTGCGGACACTCAACAACCATGGGTTCCTCTAAGCAGCTGTGTAAGACTCTGATATTGAAAGTTATTCCCACAATGCAGCTTGCAGCTTCCACAGTGAAAAATGTAATTAAGAGATGGCAGTTTAGGGGAACTGTGAAGTTCAAGATGAGATCTGGAAGACCAAGAAAACTCTCTGAGAACTGCTCGTATGCTGGTTAGAAAGACAAATCAAAACCCCCATTTGACTGCAAAAAACCTGCAGGAAGATTTAGCAGACTCAGGAGTGGTGGTACACCGTTCCACAAGACCTTCATGGAAGCGTCAGCAGAAGAAAGTTACCTACGTCCCCATCATAAAATCCAATGTCAGAAGTATGCAACAGAATATCTACAGAAGCCTGATGCATTTTGAAAACAAGTGCTGTGGACTGATGAAGTTAAAATAGAACTCTTGGGCTACAATCAGCAAAGCCATGTTTGGAGAAAAAAAAGAGCAGCATTTCTTGAAAAGAACACCTTGCCAACTATTAAGCATGGGGGATCTATCATGCTTTGAGGTTGTGTTGCAGCCAGTGGCACAGGAAACATTTCATGGGTGGAGGGAAGAATGGATTACACTAAATACCAGCAAATTCTGGAAGCAAACGTTACACCATCTGTAAACAATCTGAAGCTGAAAAGAGGATGGCTTCTACAACAGGACAATGATCCTAAACATACCTCAAAATCCACTATGGAATACCTCAAGAGACGCAAGCTGAAGGTTTTGGAATGGCCATCACAGTCCCCTGATTTAAACATCATTAAAATTCGTGGGTAGATCTTAAAAGAGCTGTGCATGTACAGTAGAACTAGAAGCCTTTTGCCAGGAAGAATGGGAGTAAATCCCAAGTACAAGAATTGAAAGACTTTTAGCTGGCTATAAAAAGCGTTTGCAAGCTGTGATATCTGCCAGAGGAGGTGTAACTAAGTACTGATTATGTAGGGTGATCAAACTTTTGCACAGTGCCACAATAATGTTTTTATTTTTTATATTTGTTCAATTTATGACATAAAAAGTAACTATGCACCAATGTTTGATGAAAATATTGTGCATTTTTTCCATTTCCAAGAGACACTGTTAATATCGTTTCAATAAAAAAAAATTAAGTTATTTATTAAGGGGTACCTAAACTTTTGCATCAGGGTGTATTGAACTGTATGGTTCAAATAGCTATTTTCCTCATCTAAGTTTTCACCTTTACAGGTGAATTTCAATAAATTAGAATATCTTTGAAAAGTCTATCTATTTTGGTAATTCAATTCAAGATTCATCGAATTCATTACACACAGACTGGTATATTTCAAATGTTTATTTGTTTTAATTTAGATGATTATGGCTTACAGCTAATGAAAACCCAAAATTCAGTATCTCAGGACATTAGAATATTGTGAAAAAAGTTTAATATTGGAGACTCTAATCAGCTAATTAAGTCAAAACACCTGCAAAGGGTTCCTGAACCTCTAAATAGTCTCTGTCTGGTTCTATAGGCTGGCTGTTCACAGAGTGCTGTATCCAAGCACATGAAAAGCTAAATGAAAGTTGGGTTGTTTGAATTTAGTTTTAGGAATTACAGCCTCTTGGAATGGCATCCACGGAGAGTAGATAATAATATTATTAATTAAATATTAAATAGAATTTTCTCAAATAAATCATTAAATGTCGAGTTACTTAATAAAATGTTTCATTAAATAATAATTGTTGAATGTATTGTTTTAATGGTATTGTAATGTCTTTTTTAATAATTACTTTTATTATTTCATTATTGATTGAATGATTGATTTCATGCACTATGTACCATGAAATAATCAAATCTGTCCATCACCCATCAGGCTCAGTTGTAGGCTCTAATGCTGATTTACTCAAGTCAGCCTTGCACTGTACAATCTTTCACAACCAGTGGTTGAAATGAGAGACTAATATGTAATAAAAAATAGTTTAATAGTCAATAGTGTGTTGTTTGCACCCTACATGTCAATACACTCACACGTCATGAACAGTAAGAGATAGCCTTGTTGGAAATGTTACAGTTTTGCACTTAAATGACCCAGGTTTGATTCCCACAGTGCCCAAAATAATTTCTTGGGACAAAATAATAATGAAACTATGATTACAAAACTAGCATGCTCTTCAGCCAGGTGTGAAACTATTTCTTGTGGGATATGCAACAAATATATATTTTAGAATGTTTCGCCTGCCATGTGGAAGGCCCGAGTTCGATTACCAGCCAGTCTCAACCACCAGCCACTGGATGCAATGCCCGGATAAAATGGGAGGGTTGCATCAGGAAGGGCATTCGGAGCAGCCAAAAGCCCAACAACAACATTATTTTATAGTCTTGTTGATGACAGGAAAAAAGTGATAAGGTGATTATCTTTGATTCGTCAATATTTTGTCTGAGCACCATTGTTATCTAGTGCGGCCTTAATCCATCCTATGCATGGAATTCACCAGAGCTGCACATGTTGTTGCTCGGACCCCCCTCCACTTCTCCATAATGATATCACGGAGCTGCTTGGATGTTAGACACATGGCGCTTTGCCAGCTTTCGCTTGAGCATGCCCCACAGGTACTCAATAGGGTCCAGGTACACCCCAGTAAAAAAGCTGACATACCTCGCCACTGACAAACACATGAACATGATAAATAGGACATGTGACATGTGAAAAGTGATGTACAGCTGTTATCACTTAGGGTGTACTCACTTGTTGTTGCCAGCTATTTTGACAATCATGGCTGTATGTTGAGGTATTTTCAGAGGACAGTAAATCTCTACTGTTATACAAGCTGCACATTGATTACTCTAAAATATATCCAAGTTTCATTTCTATAGTATTGTCCTTTGAGAAGATGTACTAAAATGTTTGCTGAAATGATAGGGGTGTACTCACTTTTGTATCAAGCCTTTATGCGTACAAGTCTCCAAATCTGCGCTTATTGGATATGTTCAAAATGGACTTCTATTATCATCAGTAAAAAAAGCTGAGGTCTAAAAAACCAATGGCAGTCCAACATCACTACTCAGAGAGGCTAAGATGATGGTCCTCAGTCAAAACAGTGGACATCCTGTTACTAAAGGCACCGCAGAAGGAAGCTCATTTGACCATAAACCACACCACAGAAGATAACAGGTTAGTTATTTGAAAAAAAAAAAATATATATATACAGTGAAACCTCGGATTGCGAGTAACACGGTTTATGAGCTTGTTCCACAAGACGAGCAAAGATTTGTAATAAATTTTGACTTGAAAAACAAGCAAGTCTTGGTTTACGAGTGCCGAGTATCATGTATCACGCATGCGCTCTTGTGTTGACACCAAGTGTCTAACTCGGTGTCAACATCTCCATCTCTGTTTCAGCGTGTCTCCTATGTGTGTGCGCGCGCGGAATTTGACACCTATACACACACTCACACTCTCTCGCCTTTACACCCCTCTCCCCGGCTTCACACAAAAATACAGACACACGCTCTCTGCTCAGAAACTCTGCTCTGTCGCGATTCTTTTCAAAGGTAAAGTGCTGATTCATTTGTTTGTTTGTTTGTTTTTTACTTTACAGCAGTGATTCCGTTAATATGCGCTCACGCAAGTGTCATTAGAGAGATTTATTTTTCCCCCCGATAAAACAGTGTTTCTGTTGTGTGTATGTTTGTTGTGAAACTTAAAAAGCAAGGTGGGGGGAGGGAGGAGGAGTTTTACTGTGCAAGATGAGGCAAGGGAAAGGGCTAATTCCATACACACACACACACACACACAAATACACAGCGCCTGCGCACACAAATGGAAACACTTCTCTGTCAGGATTTATTTTTACTTTTTTTAAAGGTAAAATGCAGGTTAATTTGTTTTATTTTTACTTTATATATTGTATTAATAATTTTATGTATTTATTTTTTTGGGCTGTGGAACGAATAATTTGAGTTTCCATTATTTCTTATGGGTAGGGCTGAGCGATTTTTTTGATTTTTTCGATGAATTCGAATTTTTAAGACGATTAAAATTTTTTCCTAAATCAAGGTATCGCGATTTTTTATTAAAATATTAGATAAATTGTAATTGCACCAATGGCAGAATAATTAAGAGGCAAGATTGTCCGACCACATGATGTCGCACCTAATTAACCGCTCACTTGTGCGAGTTTTAAATGGATTTTACAGTTTCACTTTGGTGTGGCACCGCGAGCTTCTGTAGTTCTGCCACGTCCCCTCTGTGACTCACACGTGGAAAATACGAGATACAACATGGCAGAGCGCGCTGATGAAACCAAAGAGCTTGTTTCCAACAGAGGCGCGGTTTCTTCAGTCGTATGGAAATTGTTCGGGTTTGCAACTTTACACATTGAACAAGCCAAGGCCCGGTGTAAAATTGGTCTGAAGTTTGTGGCAACTAAAAGAAGCTAATTTCCTCAAGCATGACTAATTTCCTCGCGCACCTCAAACAGAGTCACACTGTTGAATTGGCGTCGTGTTTGCCACTGCGAGCTAAACAAGACAAGCAGCAGCGCGAAAACACCAGCTAAAAGCCAAGTGAAAACAGTGAGCACATTTCCCCACTGTATCCCATATGATAAGAGCCTCGATGGAAAGATATTGCTGATGTTGTGTCGTGTTATATCACTAAAGACAGTATGCCCAGATACACAGTTAAAAAAAAAATGCTGTCAGGCACCTGTTTGATTTTATTCAGCATGTAAGTTGCATGTGGTTTGCAAAATTGTTTAAGTGATTTAATATATATACTTTTAATCCAAATAAGCAGGTAATAATAATAATAATAATAAATAATTAAATAAAAAAAAAACTATACTGTCTGTTTTTTTAATTATTATTATGATTATTTTTATTTATTTTAAGCAAAAAAATCGTTTTAAAATTGAAAATCGAATTTGGTCTTTAAAATAATCGAGATTTAATTTATAGGGCATATCGCCCAGCTCTACTTATGGGACACACCTTGGCAATACTGATATTTTTGTAGGAGTACAATATTTTGTAAATAACAGCTGTACTTTTTAGATTGTTTCTTTCCTTCAGGAATCATAATCAATTTTCGACTGACTCAGAGATATGTGTGAAAAATTATGTGGCCTGAACACTGTTATAAAAACAAAATTCCAATTAGGTGGAGCACTTTTCTAGGCAAAGTTATAATTTACTGATTTACCGGTTACTGATGATGTAATCTGTCTAATAAAGCTTTAACATGCTGCCATAAGAGACATCTACTGCGGTTGAGGGTACTCATAATACTTCACAATTTATTTCATAATAGGTAAGAGGAGAACACAGGAATTTCTTTACAGGAACATGATAAAGACACTGTCAGCTGCAGTGAAAGGAGTAAACAACAGAAACATATTTTTGGGTTGTACACTTTGTAAAACATCAAAAAGTTGATAAAGTAATAAAATTTGCACCGTCTATTTCTCTAACTGGGCAGTGTTGGAAATTACAAGGAGGAAGAAGGTCCATCCACCTACACAGCACAACTTACGTCAGGAAGATATTGTTAACATAGTAGAAATACAGCTGCTGCAATTAATGATGTTAATGATTTTATTTGTCTTTATAACATAAAAACTACAAAATATTTAATTATTACTGATGCCAGAAATACTGTGGATTTTTTCATTGACTATGCTTGTGGTTCTGTGAGTTGGGAGTGCTAAACTAGTTTACAGTGAGTGTTTCAATGTAAGAATCACATCTTTGGCAACCTGAAAGATGCCTGCCATGGAAGTCTGCTCAGTTTTGGCCTTGTTATATAGAAAATCTGGTTGGGAACGATGTGCCATGAGAAGAATATGAGAAAAGGGAATGTTTTTAGTGACATGCCATGTCTGACACTTCTTTCAGTCTGCAAGTTTCAGATGAAGGATAGGAGAAACAGTGTATTGTACAGTCGTGGCCAAAAGTTTTGAGAATGACACAAATATTAGTTTTCACAAAGTTTGCTGCTAAACTGCTTTTAGATCTTTGTTTCAGTTGTTTCTGTGATGTACTGAAATATAATTACAAGCACTTCATACGTGTCAAAGGCTTTTATCGACAATTACATGACATTTATGCAAAGAGTCAGTATTTGCAGTGTTGGCCCTTCTTTTTCAGGACCTCTGCAATTCGACTGGGCTGCTCTCAATCAACTTCTGGGCCAAATCCTGACTGATAGCAACCCATTCTTTCATAATCACTTCTTGGAGTTTGTCAAAATTAGTGGGTTTTTGTTTGTCCGCCCGCCTCTTGAGAATTGACCACAAGTTCTCAATGGGATTAAGATCTGGGGAGTTTCCAGGCCATGGACCCAAAATTTCAACGTTTTGGTCCCCGAGCCACTTAATTATCACTTTTGCCTTATGGCTTCTTGCTGTTGGAGGGTGTTTTGGTACAATTCTTTATTCATGGCTGTGTTTTTGGGCAAAATTCTGAGTGAGCCCACTCCCTTGGATGAGAAGCAACCCCACACATGAATGGTCTCAGGATGCTTTACTGTTGGCATGACACAGGACTGATGGTATCGCTCACCTT
>JAAGKR010010587.1:0-22244 GCA_011419295.1 Clarias macrocephalus | reverse complement strand
GGGGGGGTGACCTTTGGTGTCCAGTTAACTGTGAGGGTTACTTTCAATCTGTAAGCTCTCCAAGACATTCCCCTCTGGATACAGCAGTCCAGCATGAAGCCTAGTCACGGCTAATATGCGGAGATATAGGAGACGTATAAGACGTGGCCCGCGCTGATGAATGACCCCTCAGTTCTACGTGAGACATTTACAAAACATAGGGATCTGGGGCCAAGCAATCTGACTCCGAAACAAGCAGTCAGGGGTGTGTTCTCCAAAAAAACACAGAGATTAGCTTACAGTGAGGAGGACACTATTTTACTTGTAAACAAAAACTTGAAAGGAGGAATTAAACGATTTCAGAAGGAACATGCATGGCAGGCTTAAATATTACTCAGAAGTCTGGGGTGGTTCACATTATCAGGCACTTTACTGCATTCTACATGGCTCTGTGTGTCAGTGTTTTAGCACTCAGATTGCCTCCTGTTGTGAGCTGGATCTGCAGCCACTCAATAATGCAGAGAGATCAGGCAAGCATTGTGGGTGCAGCGTCAAATTTCACCAGATAAGCGCTGATTACTGAGATGGTCCTGACAAGACTTTCCTCTTAAGTGAATTAAATCATGTCAAAACATATCACTGTGGCATACATCATTTAGATTTAGTCTTATTTTTCAAAATCTACTTTCAATTATTTATGAATTTCCTGCAGTAGAAGATCGTTGGCTTATGGAGGTATAAGCATTTAAACCAGCCTTTTATTAATGGCACCTTGCTCAAAGCAAAAACACCACCAATTTAAATGACACAGTACATGTTCAGACTGAACCAGTGTCTTTAGCTACAGTAACCTCAGTAAACAGTTGGACGACAGACCCTGCGTGACAAAGATCAATTTTAATGCCATTTCTAGAAACTCTTCATCCCTCTCAATCCAGCTTTAAATGCAGCAGGTAACCAACCATCTCTTCACTTAAAGTAACATACACTGATAATCATGCCAGGAGTGACACGGTTGGGGGGGCTTGGCTAATTCATCATCACCTCTGCTGATATGTAATCACAGAGCGGCACTAACCGGCCTCTGCTGGAGAAACGTTGGTCTGGAAAGAGACTGTTGAAGATCACATTTTAAAAAGTAAAAAAATAAAATAAAATAAATATAAATATAAATATAAATATATATATATATATATATATATATATAGAGAGAGAGAGAGAGAGAGAGAGAGAGAGAGAGAAAGAAAGACAAAACTTAACGTTGACCCAGCTAAAAGAAAATGAACAAATAACCAGTGACTTAAAACCTAATTCTTGTTGTTGCAACGTGTATAGCAACCGAGGCACTCAGAAGTGAGTGAGAAAAGTCAAATGAATGCACACCATGAAAGACCTGGCCTTATAAACTGGTCTCTTGGACGGTCACTGGACACAATATAACTCAGCACTGTAGTCCTTGTGAATACATAGTAAATTACTGTGCCATAGGGATAAGCGCCAACCAACGCAACAGCTTTTAGTCTGACTTGAAGTTGCGAAAGCACAAGAGTTTCTGTGCCAGAGAACACAAACATTGTGAGCAATCCCATTGTGTGGTCTTGCCTCTTAAACTCCACAGCCTTCTACTCCTCTCCCTTCACATACACTGCATGTGCTGACCTCCACCTTCCATCGCCCTGACGGCAGGAACAAATGGCTGATCCCACACAGTGCTCAAGGCTTTGTGTGGGTTCCACACAAGCGGCCATGTGTGTGCTGCCACAACCACACTGTCACCACAGACCCCTCACCTCAACATGTGTCCAAGATCTAAGATCCTTAATATGTTGTTCTTGTAAAGTAATTGTTCCAAGACCAGAAACCCTGAATACCTAATAAGCTCAGAGCAGATTTTACACACGGTTAGACAATACTCTAGACTGTGTGTGGACAAGGTGTTGTTGCTATTTGGAGGTTAAAGGCCAGTGTCCATTTACATTTTATTTCCTGTCATGTGGAAACAATACAGTAAGGCTACACATACATCCTACAAGTTATCCATTTGGCATGTTGAGTTCCCACAGAAATTGAGGCTCTCAAGAATCTCATTCTCTACGCTGTGCTTTTTTTTTTGTTTTTTGTTTTTTTGAGTTCAATATACCTTCAATTTGAAACTAGTTATTTGGTAGGTCTTGATGAAACATAACCTGTAATGGTTGTGTTAATTGGGTAATCTTTATACACAAGTGTCGATCATGCCAGCAGCATTGCTTGTAAGATGTAACAATCAAGACATGCAGTTCTGTGCGTTTTTAGTCATTCTTTATGCTTTTCTTTGAGCATAGATGGGACTCAAGCGTGTTCTCACATCCACCATTTACAACCTTGACACTGATTGAGTATTAAAAAAAATTATTCTGTTCATCCCCAGAGCTCCAGGAACACCTCGTCGACCTACTGGTGATAGACAATTTTGGGCATTTTTTATGTCCTAACATCACACTGACCATTATGTCCCACCATCATGTTGACCTTGAAAAGGTGTGTGTAAACAAAGCTTCCCATGATTCTCAGCCTACTGCCACTGGAGCTAGACTTTCCTGCAGCAAAAAAAAAAAAAAAAAAAAAAGCCTGCACAGACAGGCTGTACCTTCTAATCCAGGTAGTTAAGGTAAGGTCAGGTATTTACCTACCCACTGCTCTTATGGTGAACCCCATGGGGGACCTGAGAGCTCTGCGCATCCAGGCTTCCCTCAGCACCTCCAAATTACTGCCGCTCCCCTGAATGAGCAGCACCGAATTTTCCATCCAGCCCTGGAAGTAAACTTCGGACATTGCCTTGACGAGCCTTTTATTCCAGAAGCTGCGCAGATTCTGCGACTTAAACTCCATGAACACGTCGTGTCCGCTGCTCGAGCCCGCGGAGTCGTCGTCGTCGTCGTCGTCCTTCCGCAGCACCACGGCGAGCGCGTGCGCTGACAGCTGAACCACCCGCTGCTGCTGCTGCGGCGGCTGCGGCTGCTGAGACATGGCTGCTGCTGCAGGGTGGTTCACTTCAGCCTATGGGATTCGATGGAAGCGCAAACACTAAAGACCACGTATTATTCACATGCACATTCTATTTGTGTAGACTATAAAAAAAAACCTTAGCCAGCTTGACCGCGCTGCTAGCCTGCGCCCTCGCTGCTGCACAGGTCTGTATAGCGCTTCTCGCTCCCAAGGTAACCAGTGCTGCTGACGTAGTCGAGGGGCGGGGCCACGAAGCTAGCGCTGCAGACACGAGCCAATGACCATGCACAGGCTGCTGCGTCCCAGCACATTCTCCCATGCAACCGCACCACCTAATCTAAGGAGCTGTGCAGAAATACATGAAATAATGTACACTAGCTGGAGTACCCGCCGCCTGACGGAAGCTAAAAAATATGCTCATCAGCTTTAATGTATTCAGTGATATTATTATTATTATTATTATTATTATTATTGTTGTTGTTGTTGTTATTATTAATATTAATTCAGGTTGAAGCCCCGTACATGTCTGCCTGTAACAAAGATGATCCCCTTGTAACTGTAATTTCACAAAATTTAATTTGGTGTGACAACATTATATGATATTGGTTTCCACTGGGTTGATGACAAAATATCATTCCCTCACTCATTGTCTGTACTGCTTTATCATGTATACAGGGTTGGGGGGGCGGTGGCTGTAGTCTGCCCCATGAGACTTAGGGCCCAAGGCGGCGTACACCCTGGACGGGGTGCCAATCCATCGCAGAGCACTAATACATACATACATGCATATACACACTCATTCATACACAATTTGAGAACGGCAGTTAACCTTATGTTCATGTATTTGGATTGTGGGAGGAAACCGGAGTACAAGGAGGAAACTCACCAAGAACTAAGAGAACTCCTTGCACACAGACTCCGAGGTAGGAATCGAACCCAGACCCTGGGGGTGCAAGGCAACATTGCTAACCACTAACCCACAGTGCTGCCGGACTAAATGTTAGAAAATTAGAAAATTTACAGCAATTTTAAATCACTTCATATTATTAGAATCAATGAGAAGGAGAGGATATAAAAAAAGTTGTTATGTTGTACTTAGCCAAATAAACTCCCTATCAGTAATATTCAGTAATCGGGAGTAAATCAAAGATGAGAAATAAAAAAGTAGATAATCGGATAAAGATTAAGTTAAATTAAAACTATTCCAGCGCATTAAAATTCACACCACATCAACGGGGAAAATATTAATTAATCTCAGTGAAAAAAAAAAATCTAATTCATTTTTATTGGTTTAGGTGTTTGTCTGCATAGAGCAAGTAGCTTATTATAGTAGCTTATTTTAAAGTAGATTATTAAATCCAGCACATAACTGTTAATAACATCGCTTTTACTCAACATTTAAATTTCACTTGTGGTGCAGATTCAGGCAGATCCTTTTATACAGATACGAATTTGCACACAGTCTTCAGTGTCTCTAGTGTAACCTGAGCTCAAGCACAGAATGTGCAACTATTGAGATGTATATTAGTAAGTGATGTTTATCTATGTCTAAAAAAAATTCTGTTTGGCCGGTGGTGTTTGCACAGGTAGCTCCATCACAGAAGTGATACAGACGTTCCTCACCGACTGTAACAGTAGGCAGCATTGAGATTGGCGAAAAACTCATACGTCAGGCCGGGCTCATATCTACTGAACCCTGGATCAGCCTGCGACGTGTCTACCGTGACAGTGCATACAACAGGCAGAAGTACGGGCTGCTGAAACATTGGAGCAGTGTGAAAAGAGGCAACAAGTTGACTGCACACTCCATTGCAGGTAATGGTTGCATGCAGGCATCAGGAACTGCGGGTAAACCTCTAGTCGTTTATATAGAACCTTTCACAGACAACAGTCACAAAACGCTTCACATAAAATCTGTAAAATACACATAAAACATATAAACATTAAATAAAGGTACACAGCTCAACAAGACCTGAGACATGCACATTAAAAAGGCACATGTTTTTAAATTCATTTTGCTCCAGAAGGCATGCATTGTGCTCGGCATTTCTGAGACATTAGGCTATGGTTTGTCTTGTATGGTTTCGCTTACTAAATCAGGAGTTTAATCAAAACCAGGGATATACTTCATCTTCTATACCGCTTATCCTGTGCAGAGCCGCGGGGAATGGGGGGGAATGGAATCTATCCCATAAGACTTTGGGCACAAGGCGGGGTACACCCTGGACAGGATGCCAATCCATCACAGGGCACGCACACACGCACTACTGCCAATGTAGGAATGCCAATTAGCATTGTGTGAATGAGGGAGGAAACTGGAGTACCTGGAGGAAAACTCATCCAACACTGGGAGAACATGCAAACTCCACACTCATAGACCCAAGGAATCGAACCCTGGAGGTGTGACGCTACAGCGCTAACCACTACGCCTCCATGCTACCTACACAGAATACGCTATGATTGAAAACTTAATCTTAATGTTCTGTGTATGCTGCATAGTAATAATAATGTAGGGTAATGGTCTTAGAATTTATTCATTCATTCATTGGTCTCAGGAAAAGGAGGAAGCATGGGTAAGCAACCCGCAAAACCACCATTGCTAGAGAAAGGATGGAATTGTACCTGATGTGCTCTAAATCAACAAGTTATTCATTGATCCTCAATAACTGCTTTATCCATGTCAGAATCCAGAACCTGTCAGGAACGCTGCACATGAGATGGGTCACGAGTTCGCTGGATATCACAATGCACAAATTCAGTCATTTATGTGTATGAGCAATTTGGAGTAGCTACTCAATCTATAGGTGGTGCAGTGGGTGGAGCTGCTGCCTCAAAACTCCTTGATCCGAGGTGCAGTCCTGTGTTTGTATATAAATTCTTCCAGCATCTCAGATTTCCTTTGACTTTCTAAAAACATGCCATTGGATGGATTGGCTACAGTAAATTGCTTCTAAGTGTGAATGTGCATGCATGGTGCTCTGTAATGGACTGCTCTTCCACCCAGGGTCTATTCCTGTTTCATCCCAGTGTTTCTTTCATGAGCACGTTTATGAGTTTATCAGGGACGAAACTGAAGAATGCAGAGGAAACTCACACTGACATGGCAAAGACAAATTAAAATCCATACAGACACTAGCCTGAGGTGTGTTGACCCTGAGGCCCTGATTCAGCAAGGCTACAGAAATTTACCCCAGGCAATGCAGGATTACCATTTACAAGTAATAATACATTTAGTATTAAAATTTAAGAAAATTTCTTTTCTTCAGCAGTAGCTTCTTCTAACCAAGTCTAGTTATGGGGTATCAGTATTCGTAGTCCGCCTTTTTTCTGCAAGGTATATCTTAAAAAATAAGTCCAGGGTTTGATCTGTGTTTTTACGGCTGTGGTATGTGGAGACACCTCATACATTAGCTCCCAGAAATCAAAGGGCCAGCTGCATAATGAAACCCAAACAGAGTCTGCTGTATATGCTTTACTATTGAATGTGGGTCCATTAGTGGAATAGGATATTGCAGTTCCTCTGTGTAAAGTATACATTACATCTTCCCATTCTAAATAAAGGGTTTTGGAGAAAGGTGCAACGGGCTGCACCCACCCAAGAACAATGTCTTGCCTTTTGTTCACGGCCCTGATGTTCACAGTATTTCTGTTTTCCGTGTGGCACAGTGGAATTTTCTATTCATATTAAGCATGCATCCAAGATATTGGCTTGTAAATGTGAGAAAATGGGGATGTTTTAATCAGTAGCCCAATAGCCACTAAAAATTCTATTCTATTAAGAATTAATTTAATGTGGATTTTAGTTGTACAGCAACACACCCAAAATACCATATAAAATTGGCCATATTTTGCAGTATATCTCCATATTTGCAGTTCTCTCCATATTTAATAGTGAAATTAAAAAGTAAACAAATAAAAAAGCTGAACATGACAGTGAATTTCCTTTCTGGAGAAAAATTCTCTCTCTCTCTCATTACAGTTTTATGATAGTTGCATGTGTAAGCATTGGGTTGTAAACTGGATCAAAGACACTTTTCACCACTCCTTGTTAAATTTTTATGGTGCGCACTGATGTATAAGGGGCCACTAGCAGGCTGGAGTGCCAATAAACTTCAGCAGGGAAAAAACAATGTCCTACCAATTGATGTGGGCTAATAATAAATGGGCATGTGGGAGCATGTTCATAATAATTTCATTTTTTTTTAACTATTAGTTTGTTTCTGCTCTTTAAAAGAACACTGAAAAATAAACTTAAATATACAGGGGGATCTAAAGGTAATAAGACAATTATTAAGACAGTCGTTGCATTTACTATGATTATACATTACTTTGAATATTAACTATTATTGTTAATATTTTATTCAATTATATTTTATTTAAATAGTCATCATTTATTTGATACAGCTATAATAATATAGTTACAGCAAAAGGTGACCCATTATTCGAAACATGTATATGACCAAATAGAAACTGCTGCTTTTTAATACTGTAACTTGTCATGTTTTAAGTCTTTGATAGTCAAAATTCTGTGTCAGTAGTCTGTTTTCACTTAATACCCACTTACAAATTGCTTCTGAGTGTTATTGATTGTGCTTGTCTATGGACAGTCATGATCTAGGTTGAGAATGTAAGCAGAGGAAAATATAAAAAATATCGATGTTTTATCTATGAACGTGTACATTCCTTTACTCGGCTCTCTCTGGACTCCTTGTCTGTAAAGCAACTTTGCAATCAGCTGCACAAAGGAGAGAGTGAAGTGTCCTGTGTGGTCACTGACAATACCCCAGTTTGCAGCAAGGTGAGACCTGTATATGACCGCAGTTTAAGTGCATCTTTTAGTACTTCAGGAATAACACTATGAATGCATCAAGAAGGTGGAGGACATCAGTTCCCACAGCTAGGCAAATCATGCCAAAATACAGCTGTGCAAAGCAAGCCTGCTTGCGTACCACTGCCAAACAGTCCGGTATCATGTTTTTATAATATACACATATTAGAAATGATCATAAAGACCAGTATTTT
Source organism: Clarias macrocephalus (assembly GCA_011419295.1). Lineage (NCBI taxonomy): Eukaryota > Metazoa > Chordata > Actinopteri > Siluriformes > Clariidae > Clarias > Clarias macrocephalus. The sequence goes on along the minus strand of JAAGKR010010587.1, from coordinate 14,255 downwards.
TGGGCTTTAGACAATATGCATAATGCTGTATCACAACTTTTGTCTCACTACTGCAACAAGGGTTTACTGCGCAATAATGTGCAAGTAAATTATCTTTTCTTTTTTTTTTTTTTTAAAGCAACATCAAACATGGAATGTGGTGGTTCATAAAAATTAAGGCATCTGAAAAAAAATATCTCCTGCTGCTTCCAATGACCCTGCACCAGGGTAACTTAAACCATGCAGGAAATGCCTCTGCTGGAGCGTTCTGGGTCAGAATGTAGTTAAGCTTGGTCAGGATAAAGGAGGGGTTTAGATCTCCAGCAGATTAAATCTAATATTTTACATTTTTTTAAATGCTTATATGCTCACATACACAAAACTTTTTATTCATTACTCTTATCCTGTACAGGGTCGCGAGGGCCTGGAGCCTATACCAGGAGACTTTGGGCACAAGGTGGGGTACACCCTGGACAGAGTGCCAATGCATTGCAGGACACACACACACACTATGGGCAATTTAGTAATGCCAATTAACCTAATGTGCTTGTCTGTGAATCGAACCCTCTACCCTGGAGGTGCGAGGCCACAGTGCTAACAAAACTTTATATATATAAAATATATGTTCCAGCGAGATCAGTAAGATCACAGCGTTTGTAGTCAGATGACCTCTGTACTTAAGTTAAACTGGACAACTGCCAACAATTCTCAGCTACTTTAGAGCCTGCATTTGTTTTCATTGTTGCTTGGTGGGCTAACTGCTATGTGCTTCAGAGAGATTCCCCCCCCTCCTCCTCCTTTTCTGCAATGCCCCATTAAAAGTTTGATTTAACAGAAACCCCTCACCCACCTCTTCCTCCCAAAATTAACTTAAACAACAAGCTACAGTACCATAATAACACTGGTTTGAGAGATTTCCATGCAATGGCTCAGTCTCCTTTAGGTTATCGGCTGCAGCTCTGGGCGGTTCCAGGTGAGCAGGCACCTCGTTCAATAGAAAAAGCTGGCAGGGAAATTCAGCATCTGCGGGAGTGTTTTAGACTGCACAGAGGTGTGGTCCACTCCGTGAGAGATGCCCAGGGGGCAAGCAAAAACAACTGTACAGGTTTCTCACACTGTAACCCTGTATTCCCTGGCCTCAGAGCCAGGAAACGGGATAATTTCCCCAACAACCACACTACTTTCATCGGTCATGGGGCTGTCAGGCAGCGGCAGAGCTAGACATAAGGAACCTTCAGACACCTCAGGGGCCTCAGCTAGTGATAAGAAATGCAAGACTAAAGACACCTATGAATGGTTCCTCACATGTATCACTGACCTAAAAATAACAAACATTATCTAATTTAGTGGTTTCATCATGTCCATTTAAACTGTGCAGTGCTCCTTCATTTTTTGAAAGTCTATGATATTTGAGGATGCAAATTCTTCTCTCATCTCATCTCAAGTCCAGGAGTACGCCTGTGCGATCAGGACAATTAAAATCCATTGTGATATCCTGATTAATCAGTACATTGAGGTCATCAGTTGACTTCCTTTTATTGCCACATAACATTGCTAAGCCTAGACCTGACCAACTAAGCAACCCCAGATCATAACACTGCCTCCAAAAGACAGCATGCATGACGGATGCATTGCTTCCTGCACTTCCCTTCTTACACTGCCACCGCTCTGAAATAGGGTCAAGCTGGACTCATTGGACTGCATGACCTTTTTCCACTGTTGCAAAGTCACTTTATGCTCCCTAAGATTCTTGTTACATTGTGTGTGTGGAAATTCTCTTACTTTCTCTTAAACCACACTCTCTGTACGTGATTTCTACTTTCGATTTTGAAGGATAGACTACACCAGGTGTTTAATTGATCTCGGATCAGTTCAGAAATATTAGATTTTTTTTTCTGACCACACATCTTCCACGAAGTTGACAGTTTAACACTATCCTTCGAAAGTTTAATAATCTGTTGGACATTTCTTTTGTAATATTATCAGTAATATTAGTCTCATTAGTTGTCGTCTTTGCTTGATGCCGGCCAATAATTTGACCCTTCTGACACACTACATCATCTTTTTCACGGCCCCTGGACAAATCTTCTGACATGGGTTTCTGGGATATGAGAAGATACTCACTGTATCAGTTAGCTGAATATTAATGTTGATTTTAATTTATTTGCTGTTTTGAAATAGAGGGAGCAAAACACATTGAGGCAAACACACGGAAGAATACCTCTGTGACTAAGCATTCATTTTGTCCCCATGGTCTTTGGAATAAACATGTCAACCTTTTGAGTTTGAGGAAATATATTTCTTAATCGACCTGCCATGGCAATACTGATACAAATTTGCCTAAAGCTATAACCTGATATGGTGCATCAAATGCTGAGATTTACTGTACAATGTAATAAATAAAAAACAATATTTACTGATTTTACAAATATTTCTGATTCCAATTCAAATTCCCATGCTGGAAATGAATCCTATAACTTTGCCAGACAAACTCATAAGCTTATATGTTATGAAAAGCCAACAATCTAGAAGTTCTGAGGGTGAGCCCTCAGCTTTGTTGTGGTAATTACGACAATGATATGGAACAATCATTCCTTGCGAGAAATGGAGGGTGAAGGGGTTGAACATGGTGAGGGGCTTGATTTAAAGAAGCAAGACAGGGTGTGAACAAAAGGGGGAGGACGAAAAAAGGCGTTCAAGACAGACGCAAGTCTGACACAGATCAGTGGTTAATGGGTCCAGCTGTATACAAAAGAGCGTCAACTGCCACAATCACACAATGACCTTAAAGAAACAAAAGAAATGCAAAAGCTCCCAAGTTAGCACTTCTGGGCAAAAGAAAGAAATGACTTCAGACAACACTTTTGGTACAGTATATAAGAGTGCTTTAAATTCCATAACCACTGACTTGTGACTGTTTTCCAGGTGTGATGCTGTTTACCATGTTAGTGGTACAACTGTTCTTTTTTAGACAGTTGCAGGGTACAGCTACAAGCTTTTCAATTTCCCTGTTCAGCGAATTGTCTGCACCATCAAGGAGGCATCCAATCTTTTTTTTCCTTTTTTTCCTAAAGCTGGATCAACAGAGACACCCAAGCTCCCTACTCAGGAAAAGAAAAAAGGAGAGAAAAAAAGCACCAAGCCTGTGTTAAATAAGCCAATTGTGCACTGGCTCTTTAATGTGTGCCTGCTATCCAGTCCTGAGAGGTTGAGAGAAAGCAGAAGCACAAAAGCCCTCTGTCTCAGAGTGTGCGTATATATATATGTGTGTGTGTGTGTGTTGTGTGTGTGTGTGTGTACCTGCACACGCTCCGATTTCACAACACTCCGCCTGCCTCTGCTGCAGCTGGCCTGCAGAGTGATATTGTGGCCGAGGTCAGTGGAGCGGTACTGATGATGTCCCATAATGGTTTCCATAACAAAACTATATTTGACATCAGGTCAGGTACTACTGTGCTCTAGGCATAGAATATCAAAATCTACAAAAGGAGATAGGGCATTTTCATATTTAGCTCCAAAACTTTGGAATAGCCTTCCTGACAGTGTTCGGGGCTCAGACACAGTTTCCCAATTTAAAAGTAGACTCAAGACGCATCTCTTTAATCTGGCATACACATAATTAATTTCTTTACCTCATACTCCAGTACATCTATTCTGAATGGCAACCACGCTAATTCTTTTCACCTGCTCTTTATTTTTCCACCCATTCCGAGACATCTGGAGATTGTGCCAGCTTCAGTAGAAAGAGACCAACCCTGCGAGGATCCTGAGAAGGACCTGCTCCAGCTGGATTCTGCTACATGTTGGTTTGGAGCTACACATGCTGCTCCTGAGCTCCCAGTGATCCAGAGCCCATCTGCCCTCTGCACCTGCTGACTCATCCCTGTGCTGAACTGGACTTTATGTTAATTTAAATAACTTCTGTTATATCGAACTTTCCACTGCATAACACACATGATGTTATATAATTTTTGTTATCTGTTATCACCCAAATGAGGATGGGTTCCCTGTTGAGTCTGGTTCCTCTCAAGGTTTCTTCCTATTGCCATCACAGGGAGTTTTTCCTTGCCACTGTCGCCGTCACCCTTGGCTTGCTCATCTCATTATCTAGACACATTTTTCATACACATATACACACTTCCATAAATTTTCTTTTCATTTTTGTGAAGCTGCTTTGAGACAATGACCATTGTTAAAAGTGCTATAGAAATACAATTGAATTGAATTGAATTGAATTGAATAGTTACACATGATTTTTTTTTTCTGTATAGGTTTTGCAAAGGCATGATTGTGTTGTGAGTAGAAAATGAGGTAGAGCACATGTAACAGGACAGATATACGAGGCATTCTATTACAGTCAAATCAAATGTAGGTGGCAGAGGGATTAGTCCACCTTAACCGGTTGTACCATGTCATGTCACTCAGTGTTTCCTACAGCAGTTTAGAACAACGTAATATCGATTCACAGGAAATGAGTACAGTATTATGTTCCTCAAGTTCACTCCAGGAAACGTAGCAAATCAAACTCTTTAATATGGCAACAATATCATATATAACAAACAATCTGGACGACAAAAGGAAAAGATTCCCTTACTCTGGAAATAAAGTAAGAGCACACAAGAATAAACATGCCCAAAAAGCAATGGAAACGCTGCTCATTATCCTCCTTTGGGCCCTGAAGCCAGCTCTATGCACCGCAGTGTAACGCAAGTAAGCTCTCTCATCCAAAACAGCTCCCTGTCTGACACTCAGCGCAGTCCTGGGGGAGTCTAGTTAACAAAAGGCTCTCATGAATGACAATACACAATCCTTTTTTTTTTTTTTTTAAGTAGAACAATGAAGCTTTCATATCTAAAGCTGAGAATTAAAATATGGCTTAAGCTACACGGCTTGATAAAGAATGTACAATTTCATCTACTCAGAATCTGCCCCGTGTTTAAAACTGCTATCCAGGCTTTTGAGACCCATATATTAAACTAATGTTGCTGGAAACTTCCGGATTTGGTAACTACTACTCCACTACTGCAGGAAGTGCAAATTCGCAGGGCCTTTAAAGACCGAAGCTCTTAAGTTGTCAAACGCTGCCCTCTAGCGGACACGCCTGGCATTAACATGCAAGACAAATGACTAAAACCTCCCCATTAGAGTGGAAGCTGTTACCACAACAAAGAAGCGACCAGTTCCATCCGAAGGCCCATGGTTTTGGAATGGGAAATGTTCCACAGTGGGATGTCTTACTGAGTTACTGATCGAAAGGTTGACAGTTCAAGCCCGAACTCCACCAAGTTGCCACTGTTGGGCCTTCGTTAACCCGGTCCACTCCAGGGGTGCCTGACAGCAGTTCTCTAACTGGGATAGATAAATGAAAGAATTTCAATGTACAGTGGAGATCAAAATTAGAGAACAAGTTAACAACACTTGATTTTCTTTCACAATTAATGTCATCTTCATTGCTCAACATTTGAAGGATTTTTGTTGTGGCTATGCCATGCTAATAGAACAGTGATTTATAAAATAACCAAGGCACTTCAGCAAAAACTTTCTTTTATAGAAAGCACAATGAAAATTAGAGAACATCAATGACCGTAGCACTGAGAAAGATTACAACAAAAAATTTTACATTTTAGGTTAAATCAGTCAACAATTTGTAGGAAGTGTACAAGCCCTTTGCTCTGAATGACTTCATCACACTTGCAGCTACAGGACAGCACTAGTCTTTCACATTTCTCTGATGTGATTTTGGTCCACTCTTCTTTCAATCTCTTCCACAGTTTGGTGACTGTAGTTGGTTTCTTGGCCATAACTTTGTCACCAAGGATTTAGATCAGGACTCTGGCCATTTGATTATTTCAATGTTTTTAGCTTTATGGAGCTGCTTTACCCGTTTTGCTGTGAGACAGGGGGCATTGTCTTGTCTTGAAAATCGCAAGGAACAGGGAAGGAACCGCATGTTGTCGAAGAGGAGTCTGATAAACATTTTCATTCACTCTTTCATGCAGCTATATGAGACACAACTCATGCTACAGAAAACATCCCCTAAACCATGAAGACAGTTAGACAGTTTGGGTTCAGTCTTTCCCCAGTTTGACAACAAACATAGTGTTTCTCAGTAGACCCAAATAAATGAAATTTGCTTTCATCACGAAAGTGAACTTTGGACTTATTTGTCCACACAACATGTTACTCAGCAAAGATTAGTCTAGGCTTTTGATTCTTTCTTTTAATGAGAGGTTTGGTCACTGCATAGTGGGATTTTAGTCCAAATCCTTACTCTGTTCAGCGCTGAACAGACGAGCAGTCCCAGCTGCAGTGTTGAACCGATCGACCTTTTCATTTCAAATAGGACTAAGCAGTGACTTTGAAATTTAGGAAATTGTAGGTTGTTCTCTAATGTTGATCGCCACTATATATGTGAAAAATAAAGTCTTAACATGGAAATAAAATGGACCTTTTGGCAATATCGTAAGGAAGTAAAAGAATGAATGCATAAATAAAATTTCTGAATGCTTTGACAGCAAGAACAGTAATGCCTAATAAAATGTTAAAATGAACCATTTTATTTTTACACAGAACAACCATGATCATACAACTGGATTAGAAAAATAATATGCACTTGGTTGCTTTGGGCTCATTGTTACCAAGTTAGGCTCTTTTAAGCTCCCTATAACCCACCCTTTGTAGCTAGCTTCAAAAGATGACATCTGACTAGGGAAAAAAAATATGGGAAAACCTTTTCTTTTTTCACTTCACATTCAAACCAACTATAACTGGAATATTCTGTAAAGTACTTAGAATTCTTCTTAAGTGTACAGAACCAGAGTTAAGTTGATTACACTAACCCACTATATCAAAAACATAACTGAGCTTTTGTGCCAGAATTACCCTTTGAAATACCCCCATCCACCCAAAAAAAGACACATGCACACAGTGCAATCCTCAAAGGATTCCAAAAGATGACAAAATACACTCAGGGGTAAGCAAAAATGCATGCGTAATCATATATGCGTACCAATAAACCAGGATAGCAGCAAGTTAGCAAAGTGTTTGCAAAGATATTACAGAACAAATGTGATCTGTGGCATCAGTACAATGAAAAGATATCAAACCCTGAGCCTGGCTTGGCATCAATACACACTTCTACCTGGGTCCTAATGTGAAATAAACCTTTTCTTCAGTTCTACATACTTTGTACACATAAATAACATTATTGCTAATTAAACTTAGGCAAAGCACTAATAACTCCAAGCATATTGAAAAAAAAAAAAAAAAAAAGATTACTGGCAACTGGGGAAGAAAAAACAAAACAAAAAACCCACACTAAAACTCTGAAATTAATGACACGTATCATATTAGTACAATAATTAAATATCACAAATGAACTGGATAATTTTACTGAATGAAATTAATGAACATCTTCAAAATGATGAGGAAACTAAATTAGCTTGACCTTATCAGCCTTTAAAAATGATACCAAAAAAAAAAAAAACTCAACTTCTAAATAAATGAGCTTAGTGCTTATTTACAGGTTTAAACATGTTTAATCGGGCACAGACAGACACACACACACAAAGGTAGTTCAGTCATCTGAGCCATTAGTAGTTTGGGTTTTCTGGTCACCATCTTCCAGATGATCATCCTATGTTAGACAAAATATTGTTATACACTGAAAAATCATAAAAAGCATATATATACAGTACAGACCAAAAGTTTGGACATACCTTCTCATTCAAAGAGTTTTCTTTATTTTCATGACTATGAAAATTGTAGATTCACACTGAAGGCATCAAAACTATGAATTAACACATGTGGATTATATATACATAAAACAGTGTGAAACAACTGAAAATGTGTCATATTCTAGGTTCTTCAGGCAAGATGCTGTGGTAGCTATGCTGGTTCAGTACTGGCCAATTTTGAATAAATCCCCAACAGTGTCACCAGCAAAGCACCCCCACACCATCACTCCTCTTCCTCCATGCTTCACGGTGGGAACCAGACATGTAGAGTCCATCCGTTCACCTTTTCTGTGTCGCACAAAGACGCTGTGGTTGGAACCAAAGATCTCAAATTTAGACTCATCAGACCAAAGCACAGATTTCCACTGGTCTAATGTCCATTCCTTGTGTTCTTTAGCCCAAAGTCTCTTCTGCTTGTTGCCTGTCCTTAGCAGTGGTTTCCTACCATGAACGCCTGATTCACACAGTCTCCTCTTAACAGTTGTCTATGTGGCATTGACCTGGTCTCTGATCTGAGCTGCTGTTAACCTGCGATTTCTGAGGCTGGTGACTCGGATGAACTTATCCTCCGCAGCAGAGGTGACTCTTGGTCTTCCTTTCCTGGGGCGGCCCACATGTGAGCCAGTTTCTTTGTAGCGCTTGATGGTTTTTGTGACTGCACTTGGGGACACTTACAAAGTTTTCCCAATTTTTCAGACTGACTGACCTTCATTTCTTAAAATAATGATGGCCACTCGTTTTTTTCTTCACTTAGCTGCTTTTTTCTTGCCATAATACAAATTCTAACAGTCTATTCAGTAGGACTATTAGCTGTGTATCCACCTGACTTATGCACAACACAGCTGATTGTCCCAAACCCATTTATAAGGCAAGAAATCCCACTTATTAAACCTGACAGGGCACACGTGTGAAGTGAAAACCATTCCAGATGGCTACCTCTTGAAGCTCATCAAGAGAATGCCAAGAGTGTGCAAAGCAAAAGGTGGCTACTTTGAAGAACCTAGAATATGACATATATATATATATAATTCCACATGTGTTAATTAATAGTTTTGATGCCTTCAGTGTGAATCTACAATTTTCATAGTCATGAAAATAAAGAAAACTCTTTGAATGAGAAGGTGTGTCAAAACTTTTGGTCTTGATTATCAAACAAAGTTTCAGTGCGAGGTTGTACATACATCAGGTAAAACTTTCTGCAAGTCCTTCATTACTGTGCCGAGGCTTAGCAAAGTGCTGCGAAGCTGCTGCTGGTAGCAGCTCCTCTGCTGTTCACACGATCTGAGGTTCTTTTCCATCTCTCTCAAATTGGATTTCACCTGCTCCAGTTCTCTCGTCAGACTGCGGTTAGTTGACTCTGCTTCTGATATGTGTTTTGCATCTTCCTCTGCAATACAAAGCACTGCTTCAGAAACTGTGTTTTTAGATTGCAGCTGTCCGAAATAGCAGACATCTTTACTGTCCAAAACAAAATAAATTAGCTTAACATGACCTACAGTATGTAGACACCACACCCATATGTGGTTCGTCACCAAAATACTGACAGAAATTCGGGAGCGCTCAATGGCCTTGAATGTCTTTGAATGATTTATAATTACAAAAATTAAGACGTCCACTGACTGGTCTGCACAGAGCCATGACCTCAAACCCAACGAACACCATTGAGATTAACTGGAACACTAACTGCATCCCAGAGCCCTTCACCTGACATGATGCTCTCATGGCTAAATGACATCATACCCATACTCCAAAAAATAGTGGAAACCCTTCCCAAAAAAGTGGGACACAACAAAGAGGCGCTATATGAATTCCCATGGTTTTGGAATGGGATGGTCAACAAGTACATATGGAGGTGATGGTCAGATCTCCACACACTTTAGGCTATACCATCTTGCATTTACTCATAAAAGACTTGCGCACAACAATAACATCATCCTATATTTGTAAACAAGGACAAGGAACTTGAGGAACTTTCAGCACAAACAAGCCTTGTCCAATATTTAGGCCAACAAAACACTAAATAATTATTATTATAAAAATAGAAAGGAAATTATTAAAAGAAATACTAATTTAGACATTAGCCCTTGTTGTGAAATTGACCCTGTTTAGTGCACGAGTGTTACCCATTTTAGTGTCCTGCTGCATGAGTTTCTGTTCAATCTCCTCTCTGGCTTTCTCACTCTTGTCCAGTTTCTGTAGCATGCTGCCCACGTCTACCATGGCGCCATTGTAAACGATAAGGCTGCCCGAATCACTGTCTTCTGTCTCACGCTTTGTCTTCTGACTGGGTAGCAGAGGTCGATTACCTGTATGCCAAATCAACAGAACACTGTTAATGAACCAATTTAACTTTTAAATAGGTTATATTTAATTATCTTTGTCTATCAGGTGATATTGCTTTACCCTGGACAAGTTATTTTGGTTAAAATAATAGCAGTGACTGCAAATGCTAACTTACCCAAGCAGTTCACAAGTTGAGAATCAGATGTCCCGAATGAGCTGGGTTCATCTTTGGCTCGGTCCGTTAGCTTTCGGTAGTAGCAGCTCTCCTTCACCAACGGCTTACTCAACAGTTTCTTTACCTACCAAAAAAAAAAAAAAGAAAATTACATTTTGGCACAACCAATGAACCAAACACTATAGCAGTTATAAGACAAATAATGACCTCTGTTAAAATAACCTCAAACACAAAAAATAAAAAGGTTGCTTTTGGATTTATATACGCAATCACTTAAGAGCAGGTATTCAGGGCATTCAGATGTAAACTGGCTAGTAACAACCATGTTTTCCACCTACAGACTCAAAGTCTTAAAAAAAAAAAAAAAAAAGCAAATACCCAAGAGCTTTTGATGGAATAATTACTGCAGTAAATAATGTGTTTCTGCTGGCAGCAATCCTTTTAACCCTTACTGATACAGTGCATAGCTTCTCATTTCTTAAACACCAATGCTGGAAGACATATCCTGTGGTCAAGGAAAATGTATTACTTTGTTTCAGAAGAGTCAAATTATTGGCCTGTAATAAACAAAGAAAACAACTAAGGACATCTGTAATTGGATTAACGCATTATTTTTTCTGAGGTTGATGGTTTAACAGTTATTATATTGCTGAACCATCAACCTAACAGAAGAAATAATGTTCTTTCAACTGCTCCAATCAAGAGGTCGCCACAATGGTCCATTCAATCCACATAAAACTTGGGACAGGTTTTTACCCTAGATGCCTTCCTGACACATACCTAAATGTACTAAATGACCAGTTTATCACATCAATGGATTTAAGTACTATAAATCGACAATACCTGAGCTCTGGACAGATGCAAACCCAGTGTGTACATAATTTCCTCCAAGTCCTTCTCCAGTAGGTATCCACAGTGACTTTGGTCAAAGTACACAAAAGCCATCAGGAGATCTTTGTCATAAGTGACCATCTGCTTCTTTTTGTCTTCCTACAGATGAGAGAGGCATTTAAATCAGAGCTAGAAATGCAGGAAACAAGTGTTAAAAAAAAAAAAAAATTCAAAGACCACAAAGAGCTCACTTTATCTTTAGATGATCTGTCTCTTGATTTTCTATCATCACGACGGTCATCCCGCCTATCCCTCCCGCTGGAATCATCATCATCTTTATCTGGGAATTATAGCCATGATGTTTAGATGGTTGATTCTACAATTGAAAAAAGGCCATCTCTTTACAAGTACATACTGTAAGATGTACCTTCATCATCATAGTCATCAGCATCCTCAGCCTCCATAGGATCATACTCATCAGCATTATTATTGCTGCTTTCATCTTCATTATCATCATCATCTTTGGATTCCTCTTTCTTCAAAGTCCGCTCTTTGTCATCATCCTGTTAAACATAAAGAAAGAGTGCTTGCATGTTTTTTAATTTTTTATGAAAATCTATAGGGCCCATGTTCTTACTGGAAAGCAGTGGTAATTGAAACCAGGTAGACAACTGAGCCACTTCCTAATGTAACATAAAGGCAGTTATGTAAACTGTTATCATTTTAAGAACATGACTGGGTCAGACTTTATCTAAATTTAAATCAAATGAAATTAAAATATTGAATACCATGTCTCATTTATGTTCTAGGAAAAAAAATAAAACAAACCTTCATTTTGGAAAAAAAGAAAGGAAATAAAAACAAGGTACATTACCAAAATAAATAAAAAAATATGATGTATTTTTAGTCTTAAAATGTAAAATTATGTAGTAATCTCAAAAAAGTTTAGTCTCCTGGTATGTTTTAATACTAGAGACTCTGCATCCACGTCAGCACTTTCTCTTGTACACACAAGTGTACCCATTACTCGAGTAACCTAATAACGATATGATATGTCTAATCACTGATTTACAAACTAAACGTTAATAAAAAATTTACTGTTAGTGTTTATATTACTATACTTATTATATATACTGGTTACTGAATTACTGATAATATTAACTGGATTAACTGCCAATCGAGCAGCTATTTGTCTTTAATTTACACAAATGCTTAACCACACAAATACACAGAACAGAAACTTGGTGAATAAGGCAACTGAAATTTGCAGGCACTAATTTTATGACATGCTATTTTGATCTGATGTAAATACTAGCACACAGGAAAGCATGAAACATCCACTCACCCTCTTCTTATCTTCTTCCTCCCTTGGTCTTTTTGAGACTGGCTCAGCATTATCGTCCTCTTTTTCCTTTTTCATATCTCTCCGGTCCAACTCTTTTCTATCTGCATCTTTCTTTCCCCTATCTTTCTTTTCTTTTTTCTCATCCTTATTCGGAAGGGCATTAAGAGCTCTGTAGATCCTATAGCCAAAATCTCGTTGAAGCATTTCATTGAAAAGTTCAGCAAACAATGAGACCTAGAAATTAGACAGAAAACAGTTATCAATAAGAAGACATTTAAGATTTATTATTAGTATTATTATTAGCATTTAATATAGAAAACACAGTACTGCATCAATGTACTTAAGCCCCACCCAAAACAACAACAAAAAAAAAACCCACAGTGAGATGTTACATTAACATGACTGACTTTTTAATAAATCATGGTGAAGTTCTTAAAATGTGCATTAGGTTTCCAAACCTCAAAGGAGTGCTCTTTATTGTCCTCCAGCCTGTAGTCCAACAGCACACTCAGAGACATGATGCTGCAGTCAAACTTGCCATTCTTGGCTGCCCAGTTGGGGTGAACAATGATTGTGGGTTCGTCTGGGAGAACGTAACGCCTTTCCCTACGCTGCCGCTCCAACTCCTCTAGTCGCTTACGTTCTTCCTCCTAAAAGTCAAACAAACTTCAAATAACTGATTTTACAAATGAACACAGAGACAAAGACTTCCTTCTATATGGGTTCTATCTTAAAGCACAAGCATATTTTGAGTACATATATTCAGAATAATATTTCACCTCACGATCCTCTTCCGTTCTACAGGGCTCCTCCTCCTCCACACTCGTAGGCTCAACCTTCTCAGGCTCTTTAGACTCCTCCACTTGCTCCTCCACCTTCAGCTGCTTAGTGAGCCGAGCTATTAACTGGGACTTCAGTCCTTTGGAGCTCAGAGATCGGTTCTCCAGTTCCTTGCGCAGATCGTTCACCTAAACATAGATTTACACATACAAATGAAGAAGCTGCTCAACAGTAAACGGAGCCAAAATGATTATCCACCACTTTACCTTCATAGACTTTGGATCGAGTTTAGACCAGTGAGTGGGAGTAGTGACCTCTTTTGAATCGTCTTCGTCTTTGTCCTCTTCCTCCTGCACCGATTTAAAACAGATGAGTAAAAAGTTAAACGATAACTCTGAAATGGTTTTCATCTTTGAAATAAAAGTTGATCCGTGCAAAAAGCAAGGTCAAAACAGTCCCTCAATCTCTCCTCCAACTGAGGTGTGGATTTTGAAAACAAAAACAAACAAAAAACAAACCAAAATTTGTCAAATTCTAGTATACATGGGAGCTCTCTAGCTTTTATAACCGATCCAAACCCCACCCATCGGCCAATCATTGCCAGTTCTGTGGAATACAAAAAGATAATCAATGACAGTGGGTCCAAGAAATGAGACAGAAGCACTCAGAGATGGTCTCCAACTTGGTGTGTATAAGAATTTCCTATAACTTTAATTTGCAACTTAAATTTTTTATGCCTTTTTTTTTCTTCTCTCATTTAACATTTAGTCATAGAGGACTGTCCCTGCATCAACCAAACTCCACAGATAATTCAAGTCAACAAGTCTAGGTACAGTCCAATTTCAAGAATATAGTAAAAATAAAAAAATAAATAAAAATGAGGACAGACAAGAAACAAAACCTAAGAAATTTTCAGAGTTCATCAGATATTGATTTAAAATGTAAAATTAATTATAAACAGAAAACATTCTAAAACACACATTTTATCACAACTGGCTCTCCAGATTCCAGCATGCCATTCCATAATGTTAACAATTTCCAATTAAAACGATATACACACCCCACAAGCAAACTGTGGAATTTAAACATTATGTTTGTGCTGAACAAAATATAATAGGCTTTTTTT
>JAAGKR010010586.1:0-22245 GCA_011419295.1 Clarias macrocephalus | reverse complement strand
ACTAGGAGCAACTTTTAGGCTTAAGAAGCTTTGTGAAAATGGGCTCTGATAGCTAAGCAATTATTTGAAATTGTTTATGTTGGTATTAAAGCTAAGGGTGTGTGTGTGTGTGTTGATAGGTGTGGATGAGGGGCTGAATCAGGAAATTGTCCCGTTCTCCATAATTTCTATTGGCTGGCCTGAGTAGATGTGGCTAGGATGAAGATCCTTTGTCTTAAAATAATTACTGCATTAGGGTGCAGTAGGCTGCATTAAGTTCAACATTTACTGTTCATTTAAAATGTATAGTAGAGTACAGTATATTATGCATATTGTTGAAATACGATAAATGCCACCTGATCATATCATAAGGTGGCTATCTCAGAACTTGGTTCCACATCAAATCTCCTGATTTAATGGTTCTAAGATGCACCAAACTGAAAAGCAGGGTACATCTGCAAAATTGCATACTGCATATTAGTACACTTATATTGTCAGTCCTAAGCCAATTATAGAAAAGTCCTAAGATCCCATATCACTAAGGCAGCATTGTCATGAACATTCAAAAAAAAATTTTTTATGTATTATTTAGTTCTCTAACAATGTTCTGAATTAAAGTGAAGTCAATTAGTCTTTAGCAGGTTGTATTTTGATAAAGTTGACCATTACACTATAGATCCATGTTCCTGAAAACAATGTAGTTTAAAAAAAAAAAAAAAAAAAAGATTTTTGCTACTGATCTGAGGTCAGGTTTTTTTATTATTATTATTATTTATAACTTGGATTAGGTGGTCTTAGATCAGTACAACAGAAAAGTCAAAAAGACAAGTCAACACATAGCACAGCTAAGAAATGTACACAGCTGGGCAAATAACACTGTTCATTCATATTATTAGCTTAATGTTTGGTATGAATTACCCATTATTAATTAAAGAAAGAAAGAAAGAAAGAAAGAAAGAAAGAAAGACCTACCCATCACCAATGTGAAGGGCAAATCACTGACAACAGATTACAGGGGCACCTGGTCTAAGCACTTACGCTTTCTTTCCACAGATGGTTTTTTGGTACCAGTTCCTGCATGTGCTGAAATACTTCTTCTTGGTACCGCTTACCTGCTGAAGGGCACACACATTGGGCCTGTCGAGAATGGAGATTTTAAGAAGCACAGTTAAACAAAAAAGTCAAGAGATAATAAAGAACCCTATGATGGAATACTGAACATTTATTCCAGCCTGGATTAACCAATTTTAAAGTTAGGCAGGTTAATTGTATGACATTCTTGACAAATTGCATGCAGTATGGTGAAAAGCCAGAAACAATTAAACCACTTTAGCAAGGCACATAGTTGATTCAATGTGATTTTTTCCCCGCCCTGAAATCCTTCTTTAAGCATGATGAATGAACTTAGGGGTTACAGACATAAGCTTTATTTAATACTTTTTTTTTAACCAACATGAATTATAGGGCTAACATTAATAAAGACAATAAAATGTATCATTGATATGGCAAATGTGCTATACCCAACTTTGATATAGTTAAATTTTGGCTTTTATGCATTTCTATTAAAAATACCTACATAAAATATTCCCTTACCCATGATTCTTGGCCCTGATGCGGCTGTGTGACAAAATTTTGTCATAAGCAGATGAGTCTACCTGGTCCAGGTAGAAAAGTACCAGCAGAGCAAACGTGACCACAATCACAGGCTTCATCCTGGCTTCTGCCCCACACATCAAAACCACTGACAAACCAGGAGAAATGGGAGCAGACTATAGCAAGGCAGTTTTTATACCACCCCTCCCCTCTCTAACCCTCACACAGTTGCTGTATTGGTTACACACAATGAGGGAATGAACATAGAGCGAGAATATCAACCTGTCCCATACTGTACGTAACCGCATTCTCCATGGGAACCCTGAGCACCTAGCTCATCTCATGCTCATTAATCAGACCTGAGGGTAAATTATACATGGCTACACTGATTTATGCTTTAACACTTACACTTAAATGTGTTGCATTCACATTATACTAATTGCGTGATTTGATTTTTCTCCTTGTTAGACTAAGTTGCTTCGTCTTTGCCTTGTCTTTGTATGTAAATATTGGAGATCTATATAGTTTTAATCCCTATCAAAAACCTGCTGAAGTACCATTATGAGGATTTTAAGAGGCTTACTTCATTATAACTCCCACCTCATTCTTCTTATTTCTGAGCTTTAGTTAAGCATCAGTGGGACTAGAGGATTATAAAATTGAGAAAAATTAGGAAGCAGAGTTATGCTTTACTCGCTCTCTTTGGGTCTGTGAGGTGCGTAGGAAAGGCACAATAGGGGACTGGAGAATTTTGATGCTCAATGAGGGAAACTTGAGTTGCTTTTCATTTTAATGAATGTTAATGTTTAACTTAAACTGTGTGCATCACTACCTCTAGTGGTGGACACATAGCAGCACAACACCACTGTATTTTTATCATGAATGAAAATCCAGATCTTTGTTAAGTATCTGGTTTTTATAGATAGTGGATGCAGTAAACAGAGCCCCTATTATATATTTTGTTTTATGATCACTATTTCTTTCAGTTTAAATGCAATCTGAGTTACAAGCATGTTTTATATCTACTCATAATAAATCATGAAATGAGATTAACAACCCAGATTTTAAAAAGTTGCCAGCAACTGCATTAGGGTTTTTTTACAAGTGAACAGTCCTGAACAGTTGGTGTGGATACAAACTTGTTTATGACCATAAACAGAGAAAACCAAATCAATCTCTAACTTCAGGTTGTTTGGGGGTTAATTCCTAGAGGGTTCATTCGTTGCCTCAATACTCTTAATGACTCTTTACTATCCTTTTGGGTAATATAACCTTTACACAAAAATACGATCTGATAACTGAAACTGAGAAATACACTAGAATGGAAAATATGTTTTGCACAAACACAGATTTGTCACAACATTAACACTACCCAACATTAACACGTTAACATTGATTGCCAGTGATATACTTGGAAACCGACACAGGATTATAGGCATCCTTGGCTACCCCATACCCGCAGGGACTGATGCTCACAGATGCGCCAGCGAGACGCGCACCAACAATTTGTCCTTTTTTGAACTTTTGATATGTCATCCATAATGAAATGTTTATAAATATAAAGCAATGCTTTAAGCAAAACTGTGCGATTACTCTGCTAATTAAACCTTTACACTCTGCTCTTACTGGTGGAATGTGCAATCAATGAAGACTGGCCATCATGCTGGTCAAATTTAGCCCTGAAACCTCCAACACTAACTTGGCCAGTGTTTCAGTTTCATTGTCCAACCACCTGTATATGGAAGTTTGTATCATTTATAGCAACTGACAAGAGTTTTTTCTGGCCTTTCCCTGTTTATAATACAACTATCACTGTTTATTCATTTAATCAGTGTTGATACAGTGTTATGAAATTTATTCTGACACCTTAAATAAAAAATGTCTGAATAAAACAATTCAAATAATTGTTTAGGTATACCAAGGGATATACTGTTTATTTTGATAATGCCTAATACCTGTAATGCCTAATTAGAACAACTACTGTGTGGAGTGCATGCATATGCTGTAAAATGAAAGTTGAATTTTCAGTGCCATAAAATTGTGTCTAATTGTTCCTAATTTGCTTTGTATTTGAAGAAAGCCAAGATTAACAGAATTAAACAACAACAACAACAACAACAACAACAACAACAACAACAACAACAAAAAATGAAAATAATAATTAAAAAAAGACCAAAGCAGCATTTCCCTGATATTATGAGCCAGATTTGTTGTTTGCCTAGAAAGTGCAAAACATTTCACCCCCTCTATTACATTATATGTATATGGATGTGGTGGAATGAGAGATTAACATCATGGATGTGGAGCTAACAAGTCTGCAGCAAAGTATATGATGCTATCATGCCAATGTGGACCAAAATCTTTATGCACAGTATGCATCATTTAGAGCATCTGACTGGATTCTATCAGGATTTCCAATTACTAAAGAAGAATCAAAGCAGCTATTTAAGAACCCTAAATGTCTTTTTAAAACTATATTGTCTGTGATGCATATCAGATCTATTGCAAGCACCTACAATATATGATATGGATCAAATATAATATAAATTTCAAAGATGCATTTTCAAATATCAGTTGTAATGCAATACGCATCGGTGTGTGCTAGTCATAGTTGGAGAGCCAGACACACGTCTTAAACTCACAGGGGACGTGTTAGTACTAAAAGTCAGTGATCCACAGGATCTGTTGGCTTAACCTTTAATGATATGAGGCTGTATTTGAATTCCATGTGAGCCCTCTTCACATACAGTAATCGATTTAAATTTGGAAGCAGATATGAAATTGTGAGTGACCATGCATCATTCAAATTCAGCCATGCCTGACTGGGATTTATTATTTACAACTCTGGTAATGAAAACTGGGAACGCTACAGAACTGAACATTTCCATAATGGCTGCATGCTCAGTGGATTTCACTTTCATCAAAAATGTAGTTGATAAAAGAAAAGTCTGCCCACTCTGAAGGCAGGGTCCAGTGCAATGTTTCCCCTTGAAAAAATAAAGGAATTTATAAAAAGACATGGAGAATATGTGGATAAACTTGTACTGTATGTAGTAACCTGAAGGGGGGTCATAAAGACTAGACTAGACTGGGCAAGCTGGTTCTGAAAGTGGACAGATGCACATCGCAGCCTTATGAACTTTGTCTATTGATGCAGTTAGAAACACCACATACTGCCTAGTTCAACAATGTGAAAAAAAAATGGCACACAACTGGCAAACAACAGTAATATGATTTTCCATGACATCTGACAGACTTTGTAATCTGATAGCCTTCTAGTCAAACAGTCCATTTGTTTCTTTTTATTCAAAAACTGAAAATAATACACAGAAAAAAGTATCTTACTACTTAATAAAAAAAAACCAAAAGAAAACACAACATAAATCCATGGCTGCACAAGCCTGTAGACTGAATAGAATACAAGTGACTAAATGATCATTTTTTGTTGTTGTCAGTTTTACAATCATTATCTTAAATACTAGATCTCTGACTAACACAATTTCATCAAGTTTAATCATATCCATATCGTGCACTGGCTCCCACTAAATAATTAGGCTACGTCAGGGGCAACGGGGGGTATTCCAAATATTAAAGTATTCCAAAAAATTATGTTTAATATTCAGACACAGTCTCAAGTTGCATTTCATTCCACAGTGTACACAGACATGTTCAGAGGATGTTGGTCAAAAGAGCGCTTGACAAAGCTTTGCACTTTACAACATCACCAACATTGACATCACTTCCTCCGTGTGCTGATCATCTAAACAGCCCGCTTATGTAAAAATTGTACAATTTTGCAAATTGTTTATTTGAAATATTCAATATATATCAAAATGAAATCTTATGCCATTATAAAATGTATATGAGGGGCATTCAAGTCAAACTAGGACTTATGAATAAAGGCAGAAAATTCGTTCAAGACTTCAAGATCAGTACAGTATAGTGATGAGATTCTAATTTAAACTGCCAATTTAAACTGTTTTAAAGATGTGATGTCCATGTGTCTGTGAATGATGATCCTGGCCAAGGTAGCCTGGAGCCCACTGCAGTTGTTCCTGTGAACATTCAGTGAGTGGAAAACCTGATCTCTGAAAATCTTCTTAACTTGTTGCCAACGCACTGAAAAGACGCATCTGTCTGTGGGACCTGTATGCACAATCACTTGCAAACACCACTGGCACATTTACAAGAACTTGGCTAGGAGTTTTTACCACATCCCCCATACAGTCCTGACCTCACTCCAAGCAATTTCAACATGGTTGGGCCATTAAAGGCGTTCCTCTGAGACCAGCCTTTCAGATATGAAGCAGTCAGTTCGATAATGGCTCCGGCATACTGAGAAAACTTTCTACCTTAATGGTATACAAGCACTAATAAAATGCTGGGTTGAGTAAATTTGTGTCACAAGGAATTACATGAGGTAGTTCTTACTCTCATGACCATGAGTCTTGCCCCTGGGACTGAGCACAGATTATTAATTAATTTGCAATGGGGCAGATACACTTTTGTAAATGTCCCTGACCAGATGATGTGCTTTAGTGAAACCATAAAGGTTGATTACTTAAGCATTAGCAAACAATTCAAGAAGTGCCTTTGCCTATTCAATTACATTTGATACCGGCTATTGCTAACCCATCAGTGTTACTTACAGATGTTTGTGAATCACTATAGTGCAGTATCAGGACTTGAGTAATTGTCCTGTCTCCTCAATACGGAGCAGTGGCAACATCAGTATCAGATATATTTATAACTGCTGTGTCTTGTTGTCTGGCACATTGTCAAGGGTGCATTAAGAGAATAAGCTATAAATCCTTTTGATGACTTTGATATACTGCCTCAACTAGTTGTAAGAAAAATTACCATGGTAATCCAGATTCAAGGAATATTTTCAATATACATAAGGAGTGTGTCTTTATTAGTGAGAAAACTAATAAAGCTGGCTATAAAAAGAAAAAGTCACATTCCTCCTGAGTGCTTCTTCTTAGAAACATCCAGGTTTTTATAGTGGTGCTGAAAACTAGGTAGGAGGTACTGGAATCTGTTACGGAACTTTCTCCATTTTGCGAGATAGTTAAAACCTTCAGCAGTCTCCACCAGGCACAACAGACTCTTCTTGACTCCTGAACAACAGCAGCATGTTGAGCAATCCCTCAGGAGGTTGATGTTTCTCTCATTACTCAGCATCCTCTCTAATGTCTCCCCCAGATCCCTCTCTCCACACAGGTAGAACCTGCCATGTCTGTCAAGACCACAGCAAAGGGCAAGCATTGGGGATGGGTTTTGTTGTGGCAAGGCCCAGTGTTGATTGACCCAAACTTAGCAGTTCTATGGACATCGACGTCAACTCCTTGTCACAGGGATATGAAGGGTCTCCTGACCCATTGCAGGAATTCCCCACAAGGGTTTCCCTTTAGACCAGTCACACTTTAGACACCTTTTCAACCGGGTGAGACATATTGACGGTCAGCAAATTCAGTCTACTGTACTATCCCACTTGTGTTTTTCAGTTATTAAGGATATGTTATATTGTGCAGGTCACTCAAATCAGGGAAGGGAGGGCCCAATCATTGGTACCAAAGAACCACAGGCAACAGCAGATTCCTATGATTCAAAGAGCTGTTGTGGGGGCAGTAGTTTGGCAGTGCCAAACTCTGGGACTGCTTGAGACTGGCAGTAGGAGCATGTGGCAGTAGGGTCATGGTCAAGGGTCAGCTGCAAATGGAATGGAGATGGGTAGAACCAGCATATAATTTGTAATAATTCTGCAAACGGCAACGCTGAAAAGTGCTTGCTGTAAAATCTAACTTAAAATAAGCACAAAGCTGTGTAAAATGTCACCTGTCTCCTAGGTCATCATTCATAGAGATACAGCAAATTCAACAATAATCTTTTATAATAATAATAATCCACAACAACAATAATAATAGTGATATGGTAATTAGTTTATTTTCTTTATCTTTCTCTATTTCCTTATGTTCAGCATACAGCACTGGCTTCTTTAAGCAGACATCTATGCTCTGTTCATTTTCCTCACATGATAAGGTCTAAAGACAGCTTAGTTTAAAAAGGCAGTCAGTACCTTTTGAGTATTAAAATGCAATGTTTATCATGGTTTAAGAATAATACAGAATACACATGACAAATATGCTTAATATGTCAAGCTCAACAGAACGGTGATATGAAGGCTACATAACATAATATAATAATATAGGTCCTATATACCCCAAATTAATGTGGATACCTAATAAATAATATAATATGGCATAATCACTGAATACAGAAAGATATTTCCATATTCCTATTCCTCCACCCTCCATGCTGCCTTCATGCATTGAGGTGATCAGTTGACAGCAACATTATGATGTCCATCATGTTTCACCCTCTATTAGTTTAATGAAATGTTTGCATAGTAATAATATACTATAATAGGCAGTATAAAGACATGAAATCTCCCAGCTAATGACAAAGAGCTGTATTCAGAGTTGGCCGCTTAAGAAAATTTTATGTCCATATTTACATTAGGAAAGCTTTCCACATTCAGAGCCAGCTTGGGCAAATGCTTGTGTTTTTACAGCAGCATTCCAGATGCAACCATTCAGCTAGTCAGGCTCACTGCACATTGATAGCAGCACTGTCTGGAATGCTGTTGTGATCTCATGCTACTGTTCATCACTTATGATTATAAATTGCCACCCAGGTTATCTCCAGAGAGTTTACCACAGTGTTCACCTTTGCGGTGTACATACCAACTGGTGCTAACATGAGAAGCACTTTTCAGGGCTATTAGTAACTTACACTGTGCACCCACAAGGGATTTGTCATTGTTGCTGAAGACTTCAAACATGTAAATCTGAAGTCAGTGCTGACAAAATTCCACCAGCATGTTGACTTTGCGATCCATGAAATAAACAATTTGGAACTAGTTTACACTGACGTTTGTGGTGCTTACAAGAATGACCCACAAACCCCCCAACTCTACCTCTAGCTTCGGAGACCATATATTTTTATATATACTTTTACTGGCATACAAACTACATTTAAAAATGTGACAAACCAGTTTTTTTTTTCCTTAGGGAAACATCTCAGCCACCTTCAGGATTATTTTGAGCATAGACTACAGCATGTTCAGAGAGGTTGCTGAATACCACGACACCCCAGACTTGGAGGAATACACAGCATCAGTGACTGGCTACATAAGCTTATCCATAGGTGATGTGACTTCCTTCAATCACCACACATGCAAACTAGTGACCAAGGGTTATTGCTGCAGTGCGCTCACTAATAACAACCCTGAGACACTGCTTTCAGCTCTGACAACAAAGCAGCCCTCAGCACAGCAAGGGCTAATCTGTCCTGGGCTATCAGAGCGGCAAAGCACGATCATGCCGAAACAATCCATGGTCACACCCTATAAACACTAAAGGGCACAAGGAATATGTGAAAAAGGCATTCAGGCCATTTACAGAGCAACCCCATTTGCTGTGATGGTGACACCTTGATCACAGTCCTATGGAACAAATTCTACGCATGGCCAAACACAGAGAATCATGCCAGCAGGGAAAATTGCCCCAATTTCAATGACCATTTTGTCTGTCTGCTGTACTGCAGATGGCAGGAAGTCTCTGTCCAAGGTTAAGTCAGGGAGATCTTGGCAACATACCCGGCTAGGTTCACAGCGAATGTGCTGATCAGTTTGGAGATGTCCTGCAGACATCTTCAATACGTTCCTGAGCCAAACATCTCAGGACATATCCCTCTGTGCTTTAAGACAATCACCATCATCCCTGTGCTTTGAGCAGCTAGTCATCAAACATATAAACTCTATAGAGGAACAATAAAGAGCATCATGACCTGAACTGTTGAACTGTTTCTTTACTGAGGCAGTCAGACTACTCAACATTCTAATTATCACTAAATAGCACTGCAAACTGCAATTTACAAAGTGGCATCAGACAAGTTATGGAACACTAAACATATTGATGCTACCCTATTAATACAGCAGTTTACAGGTTAAATACTACATTCTGTGTATTTTTTATCCTTTACTCATCTAACAGCATTGCTAATATGTTACGTGTTGCATTATGGTCTTTTATTAAGGTATATTTAAACATGACAATATAAACCCAATTTACTCGTCTAAAGGTAAGGCATTTATTTGTTCTTTCATTTGATGGTTGATAGTCATCTGAGTTACACATATTGTGGTGATTATATTGCAAACCAGTTGAGGTCTTGTAGAAGACAGAGAATTCAGGCTTGCTCAGAGTAACTGAGGATTTTTAAAAGCAATGTACAGTACCAGCTCTGCTTTCTGATCTTTGTGTTTTATATTTTGGCCGACATTTTTAGCAAGTATGCCATCACTTCATCTCTACAGTATAACAGATAAAATTGAAATTCGCAATAAACATATATTATTGTGGATACTTAGTTTGCATCCATATCTGTATATTACTATACTGTGTAGTTTGTGCACACTTACTTGTAAGATTAATAGGCACAATGGAGAAACAGGGAAAAATACAAACTCTTATATCCTGCAGATATAGCTCATCATGCCATATACATTTCAGTCCTTAAGAGAAATAGTTTCTCTGATTAAAACAAGTCTACTGTGTGAATATAATTTAGGAATTCATGTCATTTAAAAAAAATTGTTTTAGAATTTAATCTTTCAATAACCATTCTTAATCCAACTCTGAATATGGCCCAAAATTAGCATCATAGCTGGTAAATCCAACAGTGCTATTTACACATTTCTATTTAATTAGCTATTAGCTTAGCTTAGCTATGCAAAACCTCTGCGTGGTGGGCAGGCATCAAGCAGCCTCATAAGGTAGCCATCATAATAACTTGTGAAGATTTTGCTCTATGTCTCCTGACTGTGCCAATCTTTATTATACAGATTTTCCTGGGGAAAAAAATTAACAATAGCCCTAAAACTTTACTAAGAAAAGCTTCACCATGACAGCTGCTACTGATGTACAGTTCTGTGCAAAAGTCTTTAGCCACCGCTTCTTTTTTGTTACTGTATCACTCACTCACTGGAGCCTATCCCAGGAGACTTAGGGCATGAGGTGGGGTACACCCTGGACAGAAGGTAAAAGACAATCTTTTCTGGAGAAGTTTTTCAACAAAAGACTGGGTGCCAAACCATCGCAGGGCCCACACACACTCACATGCTCATTCACACATGCTCATTCATGTCTTTGGACTGTTGGAGGAAACCGGAGTACGCAGAGGAAACCAGACAAGCATAAAAAGAACATGTAAACTCAGACCTGAAGTGGGAATCAAACCCAGAACCCTGGAGGTGCAAAGTGATAGTGCTAACCACTAAGCCACTATGCTACCCTGTCTTTATATTATTCTGAATAAAATAAAATGAAATACAAATTAAATGGAAAGACAAGGAAACAAAAATGTTACTGTGACAGGCTGCAAGTGCTCAAAGATACAATTTAAAAACTGGTTGTTTAAGTAACAACGCCTGCAGCCTTATTCCAACCTCTCAGCATTCAGCATCACCAGTGCATTGCCTCAAGTAAGATTTTTATGCTTGCAGGGGTTCATAGGTCACTTAACAAATAAAAACTTTCCTCAGAAACTAGTCAGATACAGTGACTGGACTAAAAATAAGAGCCAAGAAATTGCCAAAATGAGAGCTAGAAAAATTCTTAAAAAAAAAAAAAGATACAAAAAAGTCTGGCTCTTTGGAAACAAAACTTGAAGAATTGATGGGTGGTGAAGACTTTTGCCCAGTACTATAGTTTTATTATTATTATTATTATTACACACTGGATTTAATTTTATTTCAATAAACAATTAAACAAATAGAATACTGATTATAACAACATGTGATGGTATGAATATCAAGATGAAACCATCGAGCCAAACAATGGCTAATAAACATAAATTACTGGCAACCTACTCTCTTGTGGCCATAGCTTTAAATAACTAGAATAGTCCCAAATTTACAGTCATCCCTGAGTCACAGAAATCCTCAGCATGGCATATCCATGCGTTATACTGATTCAGGCAACCTACAGTATATATGGAATATGGTTCAAACGATTTAAGGGTTTACTTTCTTAAAATGAAAATATGTAACAGTTCGGACAAGTTGATTCCCAAAGAAGCTACTATAGTTTGGCTTAACTGGAGTCTGATTGTCCTTCTCATGGTGGTTGTATGCTACTATAATCTGCTGATTTCTTCATCATTTTCAGTACTTTCCGGGTTCACGTCTTCATCACATATACATGGTATGTCAGAAAATCTTTTTCTTTTCTCTGTCACTTTCTGCACTTCTTTTGTCTCATTAGCACTCTCATCCTTTCCGTTTTCATTGACCTTGTTTATAACTAATGATTTGGATGTTTCGTCATCCTTGTGGTTCTCTCCTGGTTCCTCTGTATCTGACTCGCCAACCTCTTCACACACCGAATAAATCCTGCCAGGATCGTTTCTCCCCCTTTGCTGGATTTGTTGATACAGTCCAGAGAAATCACTTGTTCGCGTGCCTGAAGTGATTTCCGATGATGTAGGGATAGAGCCATTGGCAAGGCAGTGTTCAGTATTCTTTGTATTTGCTTTTGTTTTTTGTTGAAGTATAGAGGCGGTGACACTGAGAAGTTTAAGCTTGCTCTTCAGTTGTTCTCCTGGAGGAGCTGTTGCACACTTTATAGGATGGTCAGAATAGGCCATGTTCGAGGCTGCTGTACTTCCTTTGCTAGTCTGTAGTCCTGGTTTATTTCCTTTCATCATTCCTAACACCTCATATCGAAAACTAGAAATGTCCTGTTTTAGCTCCTGAAAAATATGAGACATTATTTATTCAACTGTTGCCAAACCATATAACTGCTATAAAAGACACTTACTGTAGATACCTTAAAGTTCTCCTCTGTCAAGCCTTCTTCAGTCTTGGCATCTCTGATCATTGCTGCCACGTACCGTTTCACCAAGTTTCGTAGCACCTCCTACCAAACAAAAAGAGAATGATAATAGCCATCAATATAAGATCAGACTCTATGATGTTGGACTCAACCAGCTGGCCTAACAGAGCATCAAAACATCTGTGGTACCAAGATTAGAAAAAGGAGTGGGAAAGGCACAAGGTGATTTATGGCATGAGAAATGAAAGGGGAATTTATACAGAACAAAGACAGACAGGAATAATGGGTATTAGCTTCGAAAAAGACATTATTACCTGATACTGGTGATTGATGTGGACATTCTTTGCAGCTCTCCTCTGTGGGAGGATGGAAATGGCTTGACTATTGACTTAACTTTAACACTTTACACTTTCACAGCCTTTTCACAACCCTTGCTCTGTTTTAAGCCAATGAATTACTGAAGAATCATGCTTAAAACACTACATTTGCCACATAAAAGTTGGATTGTTTTCATATGATATGATCAAAAGCATACTTTGACACATTATGAATTCAGATAAAAGATAAAGTCTTACACTAATTGATCCAAAAGTCTCAGTTCTCTCTGATCCTGTTCTCTTGCAGATGTGCCCCTTGATCCACTTGATCAGGTACCATACAGACTTAGGGCTGGGGATTATATTAAATGGAGGGGGCAACGTGCCTCCCTCTTCAAAATAGCTCATCCACAGCTTAGTCCGAGCAAACTTCCACTCGATGTCAGCATGATCCTGTGACGTAGTAGAAAAGTGTGTTATCCATGAAAATAAGAAAGAATGAGGGAGGAAAAGGTAAAATATAAGACAAATAAACAGTCTGCATATCTTAATAAGCACACTTCAGCAATGCAGTAAATGCCAGGGTTTTATTGGCCAACTATATAACGAACTTATATAAGTATGTAGCTGTTTTATATAACTGTCTAGATAACTTATATAAGTACAGGGCCCGGTCAAAAAACAAATAGGTGAGATTCTTCCATTGTCTTTTTACTGCAGTGATGTTTCAACTGGCAAAAATTTATTTAACCCTAACTGATGCAGTGAGTAGTTTCTGTAAATCAATGTCAGAAGAAAACCCCTGTGGTCATGGCAAAGATATTCCAGAAGGGTCAAAATATTGGCAAAATATTGTACAAAAAAAAAAAACTACAAAGATTGCTGAAACTATTAAAATTGGGATAAGAACTATTGGGATAGAACGCATTATTAAAGAAATTCAGTCGGAAAGATCACTCAAAGGCTTAGTGAAATCATGTCATTAGAAAAAGAATCATTAGAGCTCATGATTATGTTTAACAGTGAAAGTAAACGCATTTCCACATTCACATTGTGGAGAGAACTCTTGGGACTAAAGAGCTGTGTAGCCTTAAGAAAACCACTAGTTAATTGCAAAAAAAATGCTTCAGTTTGCTAGGGAGCCTGTGAAGCATTAGAAAAAGGTCATGTGGTCTGATGAGTACAGATTTACCCTGTTCCAGACTGATGCACATCAGGTTCAGAAGAGAGGAGGATGAAGTGATGCAGCCATCACGCTAAGTGCCTCCTGTGGATGCACTATTATGATCTGGGGTTGATTCTGTGGTCATGTCTACATTCAGCAACATTATGTGCCCAGAAATGTGGTCAGGTGACTACCCGAATATACAAAATGACCAGGTTTTTCCATCAATTGATTTTCTTCCCTGATGGCACAGGCATATTCAAGCAGGACAATGGCAGCATTCATCAAGCTCAAACTGTGTGAAAGAGTGGTTCAGGGAGCACGAGACATTTTTACACATGGACTGGCCACCTCAGAGTCCAGACCTTAACCCTGCTGAGAATCTTTGGGATGTGCTGGGGAAGACTTTACATAGCAGGCTAACTCTCCCATCATCAATACAAGAAATTAAAGTGACAAAATCTTAGAGAGAAATTAATTTTCTGATTGGAAATAAAAGTTGCAACATTGCATAAGCTTATCGAAATGTTACCACAGCGAATACATGACAAAAGCAAAAAGATGGTCCAAAAAATCTATATATTAATGTGTAATATGTGCCACCCTTTCTTCCTACACCCTATATATATATATATATATATATATATATATATATATATAAGACTACATGCCAGGAGGTCCACAAAGGCAGGTGATAGTCCAAAAGCTCAATGATCAGTGAATGAGCAGGCAGGTAGAAATGGATTTGGCAGGCAGAGCCTGTAAAACAAGAGGAAAATAAGACATCTCTTCGGTATAGACAGAAGACAGAATAATGACATCCTTGGAGAAAACTAGAAATGGAGGCCTTAGGAGGCAGAAAGGAGAAGGCACAGGCCATGGGCAGCACAGGAGACGCCTCAGGGCATGATTCAGTGTGGACCTAGCAAGTGTACAGCTTGTTTACTGTGTACAGCTTCTCTATGAAGGAGACTACAGCCTTTTCCGGATAATGCATGGCCAGATTTGAAAGCATTCAGGAAGCCATTTAGTTTATAATAAGCCAGCAATGATAATATCTACATTTTTCATGAGCTTTTTTTTTAACCTGAACTGAATATAAGATAAAAATTATATTTTTATATTCAAAATTTATATTTTATATTCAAATTTCATTTGTCGCATGCACAATAAAACGTGCACTTAAATGCTTATTTCGAAGAACTAAAAATGTACACTAAAAACTAAACTACACAAAAAAATACAAATTTAAAATATATAATTTGTACATGAATAAAAGATACAATATAAAACTAAATATACACTGGAAATTAAATTACACTCAAAATTAAATAAATATACATTAGATCCTAGTTTAAAGAGGAAACGAATAAAAAGTGTAAAATACGGTATAGAAATATTTAAGACTAGTAGCAGCAGCATTGTAATTATCTATGGCATAAAGTGCAAGACAACAATATCTACAGTAAAAGAAATGTGCACTCAAAGGGGCAATGATAGGTCCAGTTCTAACATAACATAAAGAACTATTTAGAGGTAATAAGTAAATAATTATGAGTATGTTATACTACTGGTATATTAATGGAAGTTCAGGGGGGGTGTGGGTGTTGTATGAGCAAGTCTGAGCGATAAGTCCTTGGTGTTCTCTGCATTGAGGGCCATAATGGCAAACAGGAAGAAGCTCCTCCTTATTCTATTTGTGTTGGCCTTCAGGGAGTGGAAGCTTCTTCGTGTTTGCCAAAAAAGTCCATTCTTTGCAAGCCAGCAAGCCAGCAACATAACAGCATCACCAAAGTGTTGCATTCTACTTTATCTGGTGCCTTTCCATGCTTGAATATAGATTTTTTTTTCATAATTGTTTGCTCTCCTTTTTAGCAGGTAAATGCGTGCACAGTTGGGTTCCGATCTGATGATTTTCCTGGTAAAGTTCTTTGCTGTGCAGGCAGGGGGTTTTGGGTAATTGTCTTGCTGCATAATAAAGTTACTCCTAATAATATTGGATGGATTTCTCTGTGGACTGAATGTTTCTTTGGAGTTCTGAATTTATTCTGCTGCTAGCAACATAAATATCATCAATAAAGATCATTGAGAAGCATCCATTCAAGAAGTTTGCATCTTGTGGTACTGTATGGCCTGTACATTTTTGAAACCGTTATTCTAGGGGTTTGCATCATGTGATCTGGCCTCTAATTATTGATGGCTTAACCCCTACCATGTGGAAGATGTTGATAATATCACAGCTCAAAGCAAAACAGCTTGCTTTTGTCGCATGGAAAATCTCTAATGCAGTCAATAAATGCATAAATAACATAAATTAAATAACAATGCAACAATCAATCTAACAGTGCACATACAGACTACATATGTATTCTGCTCACTTGAAAAAAATGTTGCTTTGCTATTGTTGTCTGCTGTGGTTTAATGAAAGCTAGAAGTCTGTTATCCTGTCTACTATTCATCTTTTGATCTTAAAGCCAAGTGTCTAGAGCAGCGTACTGTACATGCACAGACTCTATCTAGGCCTCCCTATAAATTCTCACACTTATGCAACCCTATGCAACTTCACCAAATACAATTCATTTCATGTCCAGAGTTGCATTCATTTTGGGTAAGAACTCGTGTTGGTGGCAGGAGAGTCGAACCACTCCGTAACATCTTCTCTAATACATACAGAAGACTTTCAGTGGGGTTACTACTGTATATGTACAGGACTCTGTGAAGGCCAGTTCATCTGAAAATTTTGAAAAACTACTTTCACAATTAAACCCAATGACCTTGGTATTATTCTTTCTGAATATTCCCATGCCACCAGGGAAGCACAATCAGGTAGGCAGCTACCTTCATTTTATTGCCATATAATGTTGCTGAGCACTATGCATGATGAGTGCATTGCTTTTTTCTATTTCTCTAGAATAAGGTCAATCTTGACTCATCAGACCACATGACATTTTTGCTCCGGCCCTTATGCTCTGGGTGATACTCTGCCAGTAAACCTAGGGCCTAAACCTTGGCATTCATATCGATATGACTTTTATACATGTAATCTACATAAACATTTTTGCAGACTCCAGATTTTGTTTATTATTATTTCATTGATAATAATAACAACTACAGACAATTCCTGGAGGAAGGCAGGGTCTACGGATGCAACAGTTTTCCTGGACAAAATGCTGAAACAGCTCTTTCTAGGCCATATGGTTCCTGACATGATTATTCTATCCTATCCCGTGTGTGTGTGTGTGTGTGTGTGTGTGTGTGTGTGTGTGTGTGTGTGTGTGTGTGTGTGTGTGTGTGTGTGTGTGTGATTAAAGAATGTAACCTGATATGTTGCACTCACTTGAAACAGAAACTACTGTAACTGTGCTTCTTAATGGTTGAACATTTCAGGAACTGTTGTATTCATTTTTTTTTATTATTTAGATGTAGATTTTTAATTGTGTAAGATGTCATGTTTTGTGTGTATATTTCCAAAATTGGGAAAATTGGCAGTTTCTTCAAAGTGGTTTATTATACCTTTTTTATTTTTATTTTTTGGAGTGTAAATTTAATTTATTCCTATGTGAATTTTTAGTTTTTGTTTCAAGTCATAAACAAAGCATCATAAAATTATAAGTCAAACCTTCGGTCAATTTTCAAGCACCAGAGAGAGTGGATAGCCGCCACTTTAAAAGGCGAAAAGACAGGAGATGTTCCTACCAACTACTTGAGAGTGCCATAAGCTACATATATGGGTTCTGTTTGACCACCTTAAGACAAACATTTTGTAAGATTGACTTATGTAAGCTGTAGGAAAGTCCTAAGGCAACCTTAAGTACTCTACAGTCACGATAGAAAATTCAACTGTGTTTCTCAAGAATGCCTTAATTTGTTCTTAGGAATTAAACTGCAGCTGTACCAATTTCCTAAGAAGGCTGTAGAAAACTGATTCCCACCACAAATGTCAAGGAACTGCAGAAGTGGGAGGAACAGGGAGATTTGTATGAACCCCTCGTTCGTAAGAACATTTGTGACTGGGGGTTTTAGGGGCAAAGGTACATTCATGCTCATTTACTGTCTTTACATTGTAGAATGCCAATAATTTTCAATGGAGAAAATTTGATGTAGGTTGTAAAAGATATATTGTAATCAATGTGATTCTTTACAATCAGACCAAAAATGCGTGGACTATGGGGTATTTGAAAAAGAAGTTTGGTGTGGGTCCCAAATAAATCCTCAAAATTGTGCTGGCGGCACAGTGAATTATGTTAGCACTGCCGTCTTGCACGACTTGGGATTGGGTTCGAATCCAAAGACATGCACAATAGGCTGATTGGCGTTCACAAAGTGCACAAAGTGTGAGTAGTGTGAATGAGTGTGTGAGTATATGTGTGTGCCCTGGGATGGATTGGCACCCTGTCCAGGGTATACCCTGCCTCATGGGCCTTTACATAAGTCTCCTGGGATAGGCCTCAGGCCCCTGTGACCCTGTATACAGGATAAAGCAGTATAGACGATGATTGAGTGAGTGAAAGTAGTGCATACAGTATTCTGCAGAGGATGCTTTAATTTTATAGGAGACCCAGCTGAACATTTTGATATAAGCGAGATTTAGCTGTCTAGTGCAAAACTGAAAAGTGCAATAATGAGGACACTCCATACTAATTATAATTATTATTATAATAATAATTATTATAAACTGACTATCAATCAATCAATCAATCAATCAAAAAAAATCTTAAAGATCTTATTCTGGCTGTGAAATAATAGTAAAAAGATTAGATGATATTCTGTATGCAATGGCACATCCAGGACCTGGTTCACATATAATAGCCACAACTCAATGCTTGTATTGAAATGGGGTGACAAATAATGCACATCCACAAAATTAGGTTGTGAGAAATTGCACAAGGCTTTGAAACCATTGTTTCAGGGAAACCAATCTTGCTTTGTGACTGCTCTAAAACAGAATCTCGATGGGTGGTAATGTTAGTGCAGTTTCAATGCAGTTCGCTTTGATAACCAAAGTGGGTTTGAAAACCCCACAGCGACAAAACATTTTTAATGTCACACCCCATTACGCAACTTCAACCATTTTCGTGCAGATGCATTCTCATTTAACCATAAAAATAGTAATAAAATTGTTCTACACCCAAAAACATTAGTAACATGCAGAAATATATAGCCTTATGGCTGACAGAACAAACAAAAAAGAAGCAAACATGAAAACTTTTATCTTTAAACCTTTTAAAAAAGGAAAAGAAACCATAAGACTCACAGCAATGTGTTGATAGGAGTTGTTCATCATAGCTATCAGCATGTTGAGAAGCACAACCAGAGAAATAATGTTATAGGTTCCAAACATGGTGGCTCCAACAAACTCTGTGAACTGATGTTCTGGGTCAACGTTGGTCACATATAGACTGATGAGGCCAAATATGGACCAAAACAAAGACTGGAGGGTTTCAAATAACCTAGAATCATAAAACCAAAAGAGGTTACATGAAATAGATACTGCTTTCCAAGACCAGAAACAAGACCAGATTTTTAAACTAATCATTAACTCTGCATTCACTCACGTGGAGAATGCATTATTCTGATGCACACAGCGAATACCCTTGCAGTTCCCGGTCTTGTTTGAAGCTTCAGTCTCATAGTAAAAATAAAGTTGGTTGAGGCCATTCGCGAAGGCCAGAAGCACCAGGCAGTAGATGAAGAGGAATTTAAGGATGTCCAGTAGCATGCGGCCCAGAGAGATTTGAAGAGGTCCCAGGTGGGAGTTAGCTGTAAACAGTGAGATCAAGCGCAGAGAACTGAAGATGTTGGCAATGGCAAATAGTGCCTCCGCTACCAGAGTAGGATGCCACATCTCCCAATCCTTTCTGGGTTTCTCTCCACTGTACTGGAGAGAAAATGAAGACCAACAATGATCTAACAGTGGACTTTAAAAAGAACATTAGGAATCAAACAATTTTCTATGATTTATTATCTTACCTTGGTGTAAGCTACAATCTTTAGAGATATAGTGGCGAGATAGAGAGAATTCATGACAAAATCCATGAGGTTCCACCAATCATGGACATAATCCTGAAAGCCTCCATCCCACATCTGTTTGATCTCTGCCCAGATGAAGCCTACAAACAATGAGGTTAAAAATTCATATCGATTTTGCAGCTCACAAGACATCACACTCATTCAGTGTTTCTAACATATCCACTGCCTTTCTTCCTACTTATGTTAACAGCTTTGCCAATCATGCCACTCTGTGTCAGAAGTCTGTATTCTGTTTTGTATTCTCTTGATAAATTTAACTTGTTGTGAGTTACCGAGCACCCAAGGCAGTATCATCCATTCCACAGTGGTGGGAGCTGGACCCTGCCGATCCGACTCGGTGGTGACTACATGCTGGGAGGCCAGAAGAAGGAGGAAGAGGAAGGTCAGGTAAGAGGCAGTGTGGCAGATGAATTTGATGAAGGGTTTGCGGATAAAAAGGCCATAGTGACTCTTGGGGGCTATCAAATAGAAGATGGAGAACAGCGGGAACAGCAGGCCGATGAAAATGCATGTGACGAACTTGCCGGCCCAGTGGCGCCTCCTCCAGCCGGGAAACTCGTCATACCAGCGGGATGCTAGGAGCTGCTGACAGTTTGGCTGGGCTACAAACTAAGAGTAATCACAGGAGACAATCAGATGCTGTTTTTTGGTGGGGGGAGTTAACATGATTAGTCAAGCTAAACGAACGTGTGTGTGTATGTGTGTGAACACATAAAGAGAACATATTTCTTAATCATTATTCACAATATTGTATTGTATACTACACTGCTTGGCCAAAATGAAGAAAAGTCACCATTTAGAAGGGTTAAATTATTGGGTGGCTTCAAGCAAAGAAAACAACATGTGACAGTAAAAATCATAGATATGATTAATAGTGAAACTAAGTGCATTTCCATACACACACAATGTTTTGAGAACTAATTAAAACTAAATAGTTTTTTTGGCGTCAGTGAAACTAATCAAAATGGCTTGAATTTGCTAGAGAGCAAAAAGATTGGACTTTGGCACAATAAAAAATGGTCATGTGGTCTGATGAGCCAAGACCGACCCTTTTCCAGAGTGACGGGTGCATCAGGGATCTTGCATAGTGGCCACTTTACAAGCCTGTTGAGGCAGTGTTATGATCTGGAGTTGCTTCAGTTGGTCAGGTCTGAGCTCAGCTATGTTATGTGGCAAGAAAATTAAATCAGCTGATGATCTAAATGTACTGAATGACCCGATTATCACATCATGTTTTTTTTTCTTTCCCTGAAGTCACAGGCATATTCCAGGACTAAAATTGTGAAAGAGTGGGAGCATGAGGAATCACTTTCACACATGAATTGGCACCATATTGTGTGCTGTAATCAAAGCTGGTGTTTGGTGTTTGAATGAAATCTTAGATTGTGTGACTTTTTGTTTATAAGGCCAGGCAGTGTATTTTATTGAAGCAAAGAAGTGGGTATCATTGAGGTATCACTTATGAGCATTTTGAACAATCTATATTCTTCTGAAAAGATAGAAAATCAAAACACATTGCAAACATAATTTTTTTGCAATCTTATTTCTTTGCAATGATAAAAAAAATGCTAGTTTATCACTTTTATTCTCAAAAATTTGATATTTGGAACATTATACTTGTAGTTTGTGCCAGTAAGAAAAGCAAAGCCATGTTTAAGAATACTCATACAATATGGGTGATGAATAACATACGGCCTTCCAAAAGCATTTTCAAAAAGCCAACTCACTAAGTGATTCCCGTTTGATCAGTCAATTTCTGATCAGATAGCATGAACATCAAATTAGTGGTCAGCTTTGCATGACGCATGAGACACAACATATATGACTAAACTACATACTGACAGATTGTCATGTACTGCTCAAACAGTGCACTTGGACAAACAGGTGTGAATAGGTGTGTATGCTAAATTAGAACATTTCTAAATACACGCAAGATCCTCAATCAACTAAAACACTAAAACATCTTATAATGACAGATTACATTTGAGCTGTTTGTTGAAGCTTTGTGCCATGTGAAATCTGAGTTGTGAATGATGTAATGGAAATTATGAGCTGTGCTACGTTAGTCGGCTTCTGCCAGGGGTGAGGAGATTTCGGAACAGTACTGTTCAATATTACTATACGACAAGAATAACATCTGTGACAGACTGCCTCAAGCAAAACCTAAACACTCACATACATATTGGTTTTATTATACCATTATTCCACCAGTGGATTTTTTTCTTTCTTTAGGACATGGACATATTCCAGGACTCAATCCCTA
>JAAGKR010010585.1:0-22245 GCA_011419295.1 Clarias macrocephalus | reverse complement strand
CAGATACGGAAGCTGAATTTGAAATTCTTTGATCACCTAATGTGAAAAGAGGACTCACTAGAAGAGACCCTGAAGCTGGGTAAGATTGAAGACAAAAAGAGAACTGGGACGGCAATGTATTAAATAGCATCTCTGACTCAATGGACATGAATTCGAACAAACTCTGGGACAGGGAGACCTGGCGTGCTACAGTCCATGGGGTCGTAAAGAGTCTGACACAACTGAACAAAAAATTGCCATGTCTTCCAGCAGTGCCTGGTGGGAGCATGGCTGTGGACATGGAAAAAATTCAGATTGCTCACTTTTTACATGCAGGTCATTACATTTGTGGCCAGAAACCACAGCTGTGTTTTTCAAAAAATGCTTGTTTGATTGCCCTTTTAGATGTGTTCTCAGCAGGCACCAACCGGAGCCCTCACCTTTTAACTTCTTGCTGATGCAAAGTTTAAATATGTGCGTGTATGCTATAAATCACTTACTTTAAAACATTTATATAATGTAGGAATAAGGCATGTCTTTGGTTGTATGTTTCTAAGCTTCTTCTCCATAAAAATATGACATGTTAGAGTCTACAGATGTCCACCTCTGGCCTTTAATCAGGCCCTGTTTCCAAAAGTAATACTCAGTTTGTACTAGAACAGAAGGCAACGCTTTAAAGGACACACTATATTAATGTGTAGTAAACCATGCACATGATACTGTAATCTATCTGTATTTTAACCTCATTTTAAAATAAAACTCAAATGATCATGAAGCCTGTCCTGATAATTATTTTGTATTGCTATGTAGCAGTGTTCATGGTTAATATACCTGTCAAACTGAAAATTTAGAACACTGAAGGCTTTTCACATTCACAGAACACTGAATGTGTCTGGTGATACACTCCTTGATTCATAACATTAAGCAGGTGTTAGTAGTATAATGGGATATCTTACCAAGTAAACAAAACACTTGCACTAAGTGGCGAAAAAAGAAAAGGTTCTGCCCCAAAGTTTTGTTAAATTTTTACTGGCGTCATATCACACTAAAGGATATAAAAACAAATCTACTACAAAATATCAAAATGCTTTTATCAAACTTAAATTAAAGAGACAGATTTTCTCCCTAATTTTAGACCTAACCAATTCGTACCCGCACTCCCACATCAAGGCTACAACCACCAACCAGGGAGGGTAAAGGCTAGCACATGTTTTCCCCCCCAGATCCGTGTATCTTTTTAAATTGCGAGCTCACACCCTGCTGGGGCAGTGGTATAACACACTCATCCACTTGTGTGAGCTCACAGACACCCGTAAATGGCTGTAAAGCCGTGATTGATGTGAGAGTGCTAAGTGGCTCCTCAGAGAGAACACAGGCCAATCAGCTTTCTCTAGACCCCCAGCTGCGGGAGACTACAGCATCACCCGGGTTTGATAGGTCGAGCACTTTTACCGCTATGCACTCTGGGGCCTATTTCTTGTATTTCAAGGCCCTTCCTTTCATGCCTTCTCTACTACTGTCCAGCATATGACAGAAACATAACAGCTGGGAAACTTCAGATTTTCAGGAAATATAACAAATAAATCTGAAATCCTGTTTTCTCACAAGGTAGCCTGTACAGTGCCTGTAGCCTCTAGCACCTCCACACCAGACTCATCAATTCGACCCTTCATACAGTACATTCTCCTTGTTTTGCTCAGTTGTGAAATCTTGCTATCAGTCTGTTCCTTTGGATGAATTTACAGTATTTGATCTCTCTGGTGTTCTGGGGTCCGTTCTTCGTACGTCGCTTGCTGTCATAGCAACATGTCCGTAAGCTTAAACCTCCTCAGGAGCAGGTTTATTTAATGTAAACAGGATTTAGGCTGCGCTCCTGGCGGATTATGATTGGCTAAAATGGCGAGATCACATCTGATTGGTTAAAGAGCATGACTGACACGGACTGACTCTGCGGGGAAAAGAAAAGTATCTTGCATGAATATATGGATGGATGTATTTAAACATAAATACAGTATATGTATACATGTGTGTTAATCTCCGTGTGTGTCTAATCATATGTAACATTCTATCCCCCGATTGCGTCTATATAAGTGGAGGTTATTTTCTCAAATCTGTTGCAGTCATGTCTTGTCCATTTATGAGAGAGCAACCAGTTACTGAAGGTGTGAGGATTATTCACAGAGTTTTTCAAATTCCTTGTGTATTGCGTGATAGACAGGATCCTTTAGCACAGCATGACAATATACTTCTTACTATACGTTCTTCTACTTCACTTTTACACTGTAAACCCGATTAAGTTGGCAAAACTCAAAATATTTGAGGTAATCAGTTACATAATTTTTAAAAGTAATTTTAAGTAAACAGAACTATCAATATTTGTATTTGTTGCAAATCAAGTAAATTCAATCCATGGCGGGAATCGAACCCAGTTCTTTCGTGTGGCAGGCGCAGCACCTACCACTGAGCCACCAGAGCTCTTTAGATTTAAACTGCTGGAACTTTGAGTGTACTGCTGACACGTACTGTTATTGTTACTTAAGTACTTATGATTACTTAAATTATCAAATTTGTTCAGCTAACTTTAAATTAAGACCAATAGGATTTGAGAGTGTGTGTGTATATATATATATATATATATATACACACACACACACACACACACACACACACACAGACACATAACATGTAACACGGGCAGCACTTACATACTTAATAACTTTATTTTAAATTATCTTTATTAAAGTTTGAAACTCTCCATAACCCTCTAATAAAATCTCTTTCTCCGCTTGAGGAAAAAAAAGAGCTGCTCTTTTGTCAATTTCGTCAACCAGTCGCAGGGGTTGTGATCAGTGTTTCTACTGTCGATGCATATCGCCTTTTAAACATACGCACGAACGCGCAATAATCCTAGACATCTCAATCCAGCGATTCTAATCATCAACAACAGGTGTGCTCGAAGAACCGAATTAGCCACATCGTAATTAGCGCGATGATCTCATCTTAGATCTGTCAATTCATCTCAAATGTTAATTGAAGAACGGACCCCTTATCTCTTTTTCTTTTTCTCTTTTGATTTCTTGAATTTACATGAAATCAACATATATTTTATAAGTTAAGTTGTTCAACAATGTCAAGTAAACTTTTTAGGCAATGAACATAAGCTCATGCAGAGAAACTAAAACAGTAACTCTACAGTCCTGGGGTCCGTTCTTCGTACGTTGCTTGAAACATCCGAGATGAATTGACAGATCTAAGATGAGATCACCGCACTAATTACGATGTGGCTAATTCGGTTCTTCGGTTCTTCTTTATTATTATTATTATTATTATTATTATTATTATTATTATTATTATTATTATTATTGTTGTTGTTGTTGTTGTTGGTATGGTAATATGTACAGTGTTTTAAATATGTCTTGACATAACATGGTATAACTGTGTTTTGAATTTAAATTGGTTCTAAAGAAAACTGTTGTCTTATTCTTTACTTTATGGATTATACTGTAACTACATAAAGGGAAAAAAATGCTTACACTCAATCGCTTGCAAAGCATAGATCTAATTCCTTTTAAAAACTATTAAAATTATTTCAGAAAGGCTGTGGGTAGGAAATTACAACACAATTAGATAAATCTGGAGCTTTTTCTTTCTTTCTTTCTTTTTTTTTTGCAATACTATGATTACCAAATGAAGTTGCCAAAAAGACTGACCGCTGTATTATAAGCAAAATGCTTTATAATCATATTATTTAAAGGGTGTGCACACTTACTGTACGTATGTAACCAGGTAAGTTTTTTCCTTCTATTTTTTGCCATAAATGTTTTATTTTTATTTATTTTTTATTTTTTGATTTTTTTGATTTTTTAAAAATTGTCCTAAATTTTGTTGGATGTTATATCACATTAAAGGTTGCAAAAGAGCTGAATGTTTGTTATGGTTCAATGACAAAATTATGCTTTTAATATGGTAAGCTTTTTATATCCACTATAATCAAAAGACACATGCCACTAACCACTATAAAGTGTCATGAAGCAAAATTAGAGCAATTAACCATTCTGCAACATACTGGGTGGGCATACATGAATATCAGTGAGCACATAGAGAATTCCACACTGCTGTAATCAACTCAGCATGGATAATTTTAACATGCAGGGGGAGCAGTCACTTCAAATTGGAAAAGAGCTGGAACAGCACAGGACAGATTGGCGCAGTGTGTAAAACTGGCTATGTTGGATGAGGCACCACAGTTAATTAATGGGTATGCTGTTTGGCTTGGTGGGATTTTTATCCGTCTCCCACCTCAATTGCTTTGAGTGAAATTTGTGTTGCATATTTGATTGTTTGAAAGAAATGAATTAAACTTGCTTCCTTCCTTTGGAACAGGTATTTATTTCACCATGTCTCCTGCTATTAATTGGGCTAAAAGACAGTTGGGGTTTAAAAATCGCCTGATTTCATTTAGTGAAACAGTCTCATTATTTATAAAAATTACACCTAAACATACTAGTGCGGTACTTACTGTAAATTTCAGCTGCACTTCAGCTGGCATGATCTGTACAGCATCACTAAACAAGAGTAGAAAAACTTGCATTGTTACAATACTAATTACTATTCTGGTATTTATTTACATTTACATTTAGGCATTTGGCAGACGCTCTTATCTAGAGCGACTTACAAAAGTGCTTTGTAGTTTCCATCATTGGATAGATCCTTACACTGGGTTACTAGGTTACTAACTAAGTACTATCAGTCAAACAATGTTTCGAATTTTTAAGTCATCGTTTAAAGATTGCCAGAAACTGAGCTGTACAGACGTCTAGAGGAAGTTCATTCCACCACTTAGGTACCAGAACAGAAAAGAGTCTACTGTAGATGCACATCTTCCTCGATCCCTGAGAGAAGGTGGGACCAGCTGAGCAGTGCTGGAGGATCGGTGGGAACATGGTGCAGTGCGAGATGTGACTAGAGCTGAGAGGTAGGTGGGTGCTGGGCTGTTCTTGGCTTTGTAGGCAAGTATCAGGGTTTTGAATTTGATGCAGGCAACTACTGGAAGCCAGTGCAGGGAGCGGAGAAGTGGGGTGGTGTGGGAGAAGTTGGGAAGGTTGAAAATGAGACATGCAGCCGGAATGAACAGAGGCAGACCTGCCAGGAGTGAGTTGCAGTAGTCCAGTCTTGAAATAACAAGGGACTGGACAAGCACCTTAGTAGCCTGTGAAGGAAGAAATGGGTGAATTCTTCTGATGTTGTAAAGAAGAAATCGACAGGAGCAAGTAAGGTTAGCAATGTGTGGAGAAAATGACAGTTGATCACCCAGAGTTACCCCAAGATTGTGGTCAGTTACTGAAGGAGTGATCTGATTGGTGTAGAGGGAGAATGGTTTAGTTGAGTTTAGTTGAGTACTTTGGCAATGTTTACATATTATAGTTAAGACACATTTTATCTGTGATGGACTGATGAATGACAGTGGACTTCATATCAATTTAAACACCTTTTACATGATATTCAACTTTCAGCCTCATAGCACACAGTATGACCACAAATCAGTCCCTGCTATATCCTTTTAATATCATCCAAATAAGTCTGGTTCCTCTCAAGGTTTCTTCTTATTATCTTAGTAAGTTTTTCTTTTCCACCAACGCCCTTGGCTTGCTCATCAGGAACAAACTGATAATTATAAGCTATACATAGTTCCTTACATTTTCTATTTTTCTATTACTTATTTCATTCTGTAAAGCTGCTTTGCACCAATGATCATTTTAAAAAGCGCTATATAAATAAAATTGAATTAAAATAAAAAATATAAAAATGATTACTAATGAGAGAGAAAGAATGACATTCTGCAATTAACATGTTAAACAAGCTGAATGTTTGCACTCTTGAGTGTTTAATGAACCTTCAGAACGAGCAGATTTGCAGGAGGCTATACCGCAGAGTTCTGAACAGGCAGATCTGCGGTCACCCTCACATGCGGGTGCTAGGAGACGCCACTGTAGGGGCTATTAGCAGAGACGCTCCACCTCTGGTAGATAGTCTATTTAAGCCGCTGAAAACCAGCATGCGACATGCGATCATAAGGTAGCACCAGGTAAAGAGCACGGCTCTACGGTAACAGGGCCAAGAAAAGACAAAGGCAAAGACCAAGACAAATAGACTTAAGAAGCCTGGGTCAAAGAAAGACGTGATAAGCATGCTCTTCAGAGAAAGTAAAGAGAAACAAAAACAGAAAAGAGAAAGTGAAGAAACAAAAGAAAATAAATAAAAGTTAAACAAAAGTGGGCGGCATGGTGGTGTATTGTTAGCACTGTTGCTATGCACCTTCAGGGTCCGGGTTCGATTCCCGGCCAGGTTCGATTCCCGTCTCTGTGTGCATGGGGGTTTGCAAGTGAGAACACAAAGTTTATTTCAGTTTCCAAAGCATCACCCTGTGTCGAGAAGATGGAGGACCTTTGTGTTTAGTTTTTTTTTTTTTTAGATTTTTTTTAGTTCCCTTTTAAGTTCCCCAATTAATAAACCCACATTATCTCCGAATGTGAAGGTCTTCCTGACAGTGCATTATAACTCTTGCACACTCCTGTTTCACCGACCCCCTCTGAAGCCCTGCATTAGGCTCCTACCTGTACTTTCACTATTACATCCCGTGAAGCAGCTGGGAAACCCGTCATGTAACAATGTCAATATTATTTCAGACTGATCTGGTCTGGACAGCCTCAGCCTGCTGTTTTCATAAAAAAAAGTATTCCTAAAGTTATAACAGGTCATTTTAACATAAAAAGAAACATTATCAGTAAAAAATATATTTTTTTTAATACTTGAGTACAGTGAAAACTCCTATTAATATTTTTCTAATTAAAATTTCAAAACATTATGAGTACTTACAGTACCTGTTAATTTTTTTCTGTACTTTTACCACCCTTGTCATTAAATACCTGAAATAAAATCTAACAATTTGTATTGTTTTAATATTAGTGTTACGTTAGATAAATTCTTAGTAAAGATACACAACTCTAAAGCACAAATTTTTACAAACTAAGCTATCTAAAGAGACTTGGCCAATTTTATTCACAGTGATTTACTTTAGCAGGTCAAATTGGTACAGGCATTACAGTATAAACATGGAGTTTAATTCCAGAGTCAATCACAGACAGTTTTGGCTTTATCACTGAGACACAAGCTAGATGTGTGGGTTTTTTTAAGTACTGTATTATGCATGACAAACCCAATCTTTTTTCATTTAAAATACCCACAGAAATTATACAAATTTATATAATCCATTAATTATAATATAATATTATATAATATTATATAATATATAATTAATATTAATAA
Organism: Clarias macrocephalus; assembly: GCA_011419295.1. Taxonomy (NCBI): domain Eukaryota; kingdom Metazoa; phylum Chordata; class Actinopteri; order Siluriformes; family Clariidae; genus Clarias; species Clarias macrocephalus. The sequence goes on along the minus strand of JAAGKR010010585.1, from coordinate 14,940 downwards.
TATACAGATTTATTTTATTTCATATGCTGTAAACATGCATTAAACAAATCATTCATGTCATACTTTTCTACATCTGTGACACAATGTTGGTATAAAATTGAAAGTGATTTCATGGTGCCTCCGAGTGGTGCAGTGGTAAAGTGCTCGCCTTATCATCTGGAGATCGCTAGTTTGATTCCTGGGTGATGCTGTAACCTCTCGCATCCTGAGGACTAGATTGGCCGAGCTGATTGGCCGAACTCTCTTAGAGGGAAGTGGAAGGAGCGGATAGCGCTGTCCTCCGAGTGTGTTACACTGCCCCCAACGGTGTGTGAGTGAGCAGTTCGGCGGTCGGCTGGCGTCACGTGATTCGGAGGAAACACGTGATAGTCATCGGCCCTCCCGGCTGAGTGGTAGTAGTACCACTCAGCTCATATGGGAGCCCCCTATTGACGGGGAGGAATTGGACACGACTAAATTTGGGAGAAAATCGGGGGGTGGGGTTATAGTTTATTAAAAAATAAACTATAGCACTGTGTCTCAATCAGACTCTTTTAAAAATACCCATTCCTACTCCTCTCTGGCTATGTTGGAAATTGTGTGTGTGTGTGTGTGTGTGTGTGTGTGTGTGTGTGTGTGTGTGTGTGTGTGTGTGTGTGTGTGTGTGTGTGTGTGAGTGAAAGCCGTCCTATACAGTAGCCCCCTTCATCCTCCTCTCCTCTCTTTGGTCTCAATCACTACAGCTACGACTCTTTTCAGAGGTAAAGTGCAGGTTAATTAGATTTATTTTTACTTAATATTTTGTAATAATTTTTATTTTTATATGAATATTTTTGGGCTGTGGAATGAATCGTCAAATTTTCCATTGTGCTTTCCGTGAAGAAAACTCGCTTTGATATATGAGTGTTTTGATATAGAAGCACACTTCTAAAATTAATTCTGCTCGCAGGTGCCAAGGTTTAACTGTAATACTGAAATTGGCTTGTAAAACTGATTAGAGAGTGATGGCACTCGTTTTTAACCAGTAATGTGATTCCCCGGTCAAATAAACAAACATTTTAGATTTCAGTAAAAACACTAAAAAATGCTGGGTTGTTTTTTACTGCCTCTGTTGGGTAATATTTCTGGGTTATTTAATGGGAGTTGGGTACTTTTTGTTTACCCCAGCTTGCTGGGTTGGAGTTGGGTTAGCTAGCGACAGCTAACATCACAGATAAGACCGGCCCTCCCCCGAAGTTCACAGGTGTATTCAGTGGCTGTGTCAGCTTCGTGTCTTTTTTTCTTCCTCCTCACGCATTTAAGAGGAAATGTAAACGTTCAATATAAGGTCTGTATACACACTTTCACTCACCTATGACAGAATTTGTTCACTGTATGTAACATTTATTACTGTTACCGTGTTACACTAAAACTTTCAGTCTGGTCTGTGCTATAGCATGCTAGTTTATCTGACAATGGCTGCTAGATAGCCAAACCAAAGAACCTCACCTGTGTATGAAAGAAACAGTAAAAATGTCTGAGCTTTTTAGCTTTCATTGTAGAATGCTTGCAGGGTGTATGAAGGTGGTGAAGTGATGAATGAAAGCTAAACTGTTAACTGTAGTGCCAGCATGACGCTAGCATTTAGCTAGGTTGCTAGCGTGAGCAAACACATATAAAATAGCTGAGGTGTTACAAAACACTAATCCTATTACAAAAATGCATACTAGCCAACCCTCTCGAATTTTTCCATAAACTTTTACTTTCTTTCTTTCTAATGTTGCAACCAACACCGTGGAATATCTGTCAGTCGAGGCCGTACACCTACATCCTGATGTTGGGAGATAATGACCAGCACTGCTCTCAGGCATTAGTGCTTCTCAGTAATGTATCGTAATGATGTCGATGTTGAACTTGTTTTGTATTATCTGATCTTGTGCTTTTGAAAAATAAATATTTTTCTATGTTTTGTACAATTAATTGGGTGTTGTTTATTGCATATATGTATGGTTTGCAAAACTTAGTGTTTTCTTTTGTAATAGACCAGTATATCAAAGTAATTAAACTGTTTTACCCATAGACATGTAAAACATAAAAATAATAATAACCTATTTGTGAGGTAGAATTAACTCAGCATTATAGTTCAATATGACCTAGAATTTGGATTGAATATTTTACCCATCTTGCTGGGTTAAATAAGTAACCCATTTTGCCAATATTTATCCAGCAGCTGGGTTAAAAATAACGCAGTTTGGGTTGTTTTTAACCCACCATTTTTTAGAGTGTATACAAAGACTATCTTTGAGTTAAAATCACAAATTTTTCACCTTTTGTGAGTAATATGTGTTTACATATGGACACAAAAGTGAATTCAGTGAAATTCAGACTTATGCCCTGAAATTTCAAATGTGAAATCTCACTCATCGTCTTTTAACTGTAGGATGAAACCTGAGTACCCAGAGGGAGTCCACCAAGCCTGGGGAGAACATGCAAACAGACCCAAGGAGGGAATCGACCCCGGACCCTAGGGGTGCAAGACAACAATACTAAACACTAAGCGATTGTGCCGTTCTAAATCAAGTAAAATTATTTAAAAATGAATAAATAACACAAAATAAATTAATCAGGTCTTAAAATGAAAAGCAATCTCATGTGAAACATGTTAAACAAAGAATGCCATGAAAACATGCAGATGTGTTAAACAGTAACGTGGAAAAGAATGATAACGAATCACATGGTTTAAAACTATTACATGTAAAAATTAATCATTGGTGTGGAAAAAAAAGTAAAAATCATGTAAAAAATATCACATTTATTATGTAATGGAGAAACGAATCATATTAGAAAAAGTGACTCAAGTCCTAAAAGACTGAAAATTTATAATCCCGTGGTGAGAAAAATGTAAAATCAAACAGATATATAGATTTTTTAAAAGTATGGAAATAAATAAATCATGTGAAAATAAGCAATTTATGTGTAAAACTATTTCATATTCTAAAAATATTTCATAAATTTCATATTATAATGTATAAAAATATTTAAAAATAAAGGAATACATTTGAGAAATAAAGGTAAAAATAAAAACACATGTCTTACACATGAAAAGTCCAAGATGTGAAATGCATGAAGCATAATTAATTTGCACATATTAATCATGTGATTATATGATAAAGATTGCGTGACAAGCTGTAAACGCACACGCTACACAAATTAAGCCTTGAAAATATACTACTTTATAAAATCACATATGCTCTCCTTTAATGCTTCCAACATTTCCTTCATCCGAGAGCAGCCTGCATTCTGAAAGACTGGCTTTTAACAGGCACGAACAGACGTAATGAAGTGGTTTGTTGAGACGTGCTGTTCCGTTTTAGAGAATAATGGAGCCGGCTCTTGCGAGCAACATGCTTTTCTCTTCATTTCCGAAGCGGAGGATGAACTGAAGAGCTCTTCAGTGGGTCACAAGCGCTGCTCTCGATAAACCCGCAGGAGAACGAGGCTATTCCTGGTAAATCCAGAGTTATGGTACTTCAGTGTGAACATCTTGATGAACGATCTTGCTCTGTGAGACGCAAGGACATTTACTTAAGACGTACTTATACGAGTTATGAAGTGAGATTGCTTTTTCTGGTGTGCCTATATTTGTTTTTGTCTCTTATATTGAATGAACTTCTCTGTTTAGGACTCTGTCCTTGCAAAGCCAGAGTTTGGAAAATAATGGACTGGCCTGATAGTGATCTTTCCCATCAAACTAATCATCATCATCATCATCATCATCATCATCACCACAATATTAACTGAGTATCTGGAATATCTTTAGGCAGAATCGTGTTCATCTTTGTTCATCTGTCCAATACAGCTCCAGAGGCTCCGAATGAATCTATTCTAAAGAGCAATGAAACTGTCCTGGCAGCTCATGGTGGACCAATACTTTACCAAGACTCTATGTTGACAGGTTTTTAGGTATTGGGCAATAGCAGCCTGTACACCCCCCCCCCTCCCTCAAATTTCATCTTATAATCACTCACTCATCATCATCTTGTATACTGATATGCGAGGAGCCTGGAGCCTTTCGTGGAACCTTAGAGCACAAGGTAGGGTACAACCTGGATGGGGTGCCAATCCATCGCAGGGAAAACACACATACTTACACACTCATTCACACACTACGGCCAATTAGCCTACTCTGCATGTCTTTGGACTGTGGGAGGAAACCGGCGTACCCAGAGGAAACCCACCAAGCACTGGGAAAACATGCAAACTCCACACAAACACACACACACAGGTGTCTGAAGGTGTTCTGAATCTGAAGGTGCGAGGTGACAGTGATAACCACTGCGCCACTCTCCCGCCCAACTCATAATGATGTAATAAAAATATTAACTGTTATAAACCATGATAAGTAGTTGGCTTTCTCAGTTATATTTAATTGGCAAGCACAAAAATAACATTCCCGCCAACCCTGTGTGAGACTTGATTGCGTCCAACCCATCGTCTGGAATGGTAGCAGATTGGGGGCTTCCCACATGGGAGTAGATCTCAACCCCCCAAATGTTGAACCCAAACAAATAGCGCACATACAAAACATGCACACACATACAGTACTCATTCCACTGCTTTGTCTTAAGAGGCTCCATAATTTCTTTCAAGTTTCAAGGTAAACTAACACGCATCTTTGACTTTAGAAGTCCTCCATAAAGACGCATTCACTGCGACTGGAAGCCTGCAGGACCGACCAGGTTGTACTCACTAAGCTCTTCGCAATTTGATCAGAGACCTTCACCCCTTTTTGGATTCTGCTAACGGCGATGTGTCCAAACCTTGCCAGCACTTGGCTTTCATTCTGAGTAATTAAATCACATGCCTGATCTGTATTATTCAGAAGACACTGTTATGCATTATCACAATTTTGTTGAGACAATAAGAACTCACAAGTTTGCCATTAGCTTCACCCCAGCCATACACCATGTATAATTAATTCATTGCCCTTCTCACACACACAGGAGGATGTACACAGCGCATTTTCAGCAGAATGCTGCATTTGCATTTTACTCCAAACAACAAGCAAATGCATTTTTAATGCTGGAATATAGCATATGGAATAACTCGTTCTGGCACATGCTGTCGCAGAGATTAATGATAACGAAATCTCTAATCATAGCAATTACCTCACCACCCACTGCTAAGACTTCAGGTCTTTTTTCCCCTCAATATTTCCATCATCATATCTCATTCCACTTGATTTTAGCCTTAGATAGCTGGTAGAGATGAAACAAAATATTATTCTAATGTCAATATACTCATGCGGAACATCCTTACACACAGCTGCTTATTTTTATAGCATAAGAAAAAAAATGACCTTTCTCGACTTCAGAATCCGCTCAACTTTTTATAAAATCTCGAGCTATTTATTCACACCCTACTACAACACCATGCTTGCTGGTCTAAATCCATATGCAGTATTCCCTGTACAGACCACGTAGTACACTGCTGCTCACATAGTTCACTCAGGTGACCCCATGCTTACGTCGCTTCATGTTCTTTGTGTCTTTATATTCCAGACATCAAGGGTGCTGCACCATGGTAGTTATTGTGTAGTCCAAAATTTACCTTAATTATTGTTTCTTAATAACTTCATATCATGTCCTGTACAAGGGGTGTTCAAGTCAAAGACGGACGTGTGATAATTTTCTCATGAATGTAGCTAAAGAAATTATTGAACATTTACAAAAGCACAGTACAGTGATGAGACGCAGTAAAACGTTTCTAATGGTGCAAACCTTTACACCTCTACATGTTTGAGCCATTAAAGGAGTTCCTGGGAGGCCAGCGTTTTACACTTAAAGCAGGCAGCTGATCATAGGTTTGGCATCCTGAGTAAATTTTCTGGCTTGACTATAACTATGTTCTGTTATTCTGTGCAAGAACTGTAAAATCCCGGTTTGACTTGAACACACCCTCACAGTAATGCTGGTGTCAGTATTCATTACAGTTGTGTTTTTAAAAGTGGCACAACAGAAAACAGCCCTATCATGAGTCTCAAAGATGCCACAGCTGAGAGAACAAAAGTGGTTTTAGTCTCCTGTCAATCACTGTGACTTTGACCGCTGTGTACTCGTGTGGAAAAGAGAACAGATAGTGCTTTCCTATGAGATAGATTTTTTTTTTTTTTTTTTGCAGTATGAGCAGCATACAAAAACATGCAGTGGCTGACTTCACATAGCTTAGTGCTACAGGCTTGTGTTAGAGGCAAATTGGAGGCACCCTTGATTCTATTAAACTATTGAAATCAGATGTGGCTCCTGGTTCAAAAAAAATTCTGCAGCCACAAAAACCTATCTGGATGAGACTAAAGTCTGCTTCACATTGCTGTAGCCACTTGTGTCAAGGTCCCAAGGGAAGACCCATACTGTCACCCTTGGCTGTGAGGAAATTGGTTTGGATGGTCAGGAACAATAAAGAACCCACCAATGCACTGACCTGGATGCTGTTGGAGCACCAGAGTCACTATGAACATTTGAATGAATTTAGCATCACCAAAGACTGAAAGCCTGCTGTCTAAGAAGGAAGACAACACCTTTAAACTTTTGCAGCTGCCCGCATGGACACAGAAAAAATGTTCTTGAGAAAGGTTTCGACAAAAGGACAATATGTTTGGATGAGTAAACGTGAGACATTCATCTCTAAGAGCACTGTATAGCAGCGTCATACTTTGGGGCTGTTTTGATTCTAGGTGAGCTGGCGCACTGCACAATTCTTCAGCACAATCTTTATTCATCTTTTAGATGGTTGAACCTTGGACAAAATTGAGTTTTCGAACAGTGACTCCAAACACATAAAGTTGGTTGTGCAATGGATAAAGCAGGCTAGAGAAAACCTTATGGAGCTTCATTCCTACTGATTTTAATTTATAGACTATTAAAAATCAGGTCTGTCACAAAACAGAAAAAAATTCGACCGTGTTTACGTCAGAAAATCCACAATAAATGTAAATAATAATAATAATAAAAAGGTTGTAATAAAAGTTAAAAATATCATATAAATAGAAATACTAATTGTAATGTTTAGTTATGTGATGTGAACTTTGCCATGCATCTAAGGTAGCAACACCTTCTATAGGTGTTAAGATGAATATACATCCAAACTAATTGTGTCTGCTGGAAACCATTTGTTCAATTAGCTCTCCAGGTGTCTCTATTGCTCACATGTTGATGACTGGTTCTTATAATGTATATGCATGTATGTGCTTAAATATGATCACTTTACTGATAAAAAACAGATATCTTCACACTGCAAAATTCCCAGTGTTGATTTAACACCTCAAGTGTTTATATATGCCCTTATGGTCACGAATATACACTGAAAGTGTTAAATCAACACTCTGGGTGTTCATTCAAGACTAAGGATTTTGCTGTGCAGACACATCATGCACGCGCGTGTGTGTAAACCCTCTGTCCTGGTTTATTGAGGTGCGGTGGACACATCTACATATATTGATTAGAATTCACTCTTTAAATGATATCTTTATGTTTCATACATTGGAGGATCCACAATCAGTCACAGAAAAAAAAAAAATCAGTCTGTATGCCTGTCAGAATTCAGTGAAACTTTTGCAGTACTTAGGTATCTGCCTGAAATTTAACCGGCACCATAAGTGAAATTTAAATAGTGAGTACTGTAAATGCGATGTTATGAACAGTTATGTGCCGTATTTAATAATCTACTTTAATATAAGCTACTAATACGCTACATGCTCAAAGTAAACAAACACCTGCACCAATAGAGATTAATTAGAAAATCTAATATTTTTATAAATATCTAATATATATCCAAACAGAATATGTTCATACATAGTGTAAGTATTGTAAACAATATTGTAGACAAAACTTTCTGATCTACTGTTTCAATTTCGCATCGAGTGTATTTATGGTATAAATATGGTGTAAGATACTCAACCTTACAAAATTCTGTTTCTTTCTATTAATAAGTTAAGCAGAGAGTTCTATTGTACAGACAGACGGGCAGACATGTAAATGGGCTTCAATCTGAAATAATAATAATAATAATAATAATAATAATAATAATAATAATAATAATCATGTCAAAGGTTACATTAAAGCTGATCAGATTATTTTAAGCTTTAACCTTTTAACGGTTTCTACAAACTTATTAACTGTCATCGACAGGTACTTTATCTAGCCAAGCACTAATTCCTGTAATTCATATAAATTAAAACTTCATTTGCCTACTAAAATTATAAATAGAAATACAAAAAAACCCAAAAAACATCTGGATTAATAATTGATGTTCCTTAATATAAAATATAAAATATGCAAAAGAAAAATCTTCTGATCTACACCAACTCAATGGGAAAATGCTTCCATACATCTTTCTTATTATTTCTGCAATCTCCAGGCTTTTTGTTCTTGTGTCTCTCTCACACACACACACACACACACACACACACACACACACACTCAATCTGGATCGAATCTCAGCCCCACAAGACACTCGGCGGCCTCTTTGGCGTTCCATACCGCAGTTCCCATGTGCGCGCTTCAGTAGGAGGGGTGTCGCGGTGATGCTGAGTTCAACATCATCCCTCCGTTCCTCCACCTGCAGTCGGGGCGCGAGACGAGCCAGCACGCGCTTCTCTCTCTCTCTCTCTCTCTCTCTCTCTCTGATCTTAACGGAGGAATTACCGGCGATCAGAGAGGAGCTGCTTGAGTCGGGGCCGAAAATGAGAGTCTGCTTCGTTCTTCCTCTGGCGTGCGCTTTAGTCCTGAAAAGCTCCCCGGTAAGACACTCGGACATCACTGAAGTTCACGTGCGCTCCAGGAAAGCATCACGCAGGTTCCTCATGGACTCATGATGAGTTCCCTTGCTTTTGTATTCAGTTCTCCAGTGTACTTTCTCTTTAAATAAGTCACTGTGGTAAAGTAGTTGATGGAAGTATTAAATGTTAATGTACAAACAGAAAGTGAGACAATGAATGCTGTGAGGTTTGTGTGTGTGTGTGTGTGTTTCACTGGAAGTTGCATGCACGCGCTTGACTCGAGGACCATGCACACAAAAAGTGAACTTTTTTTTTTTTTTTTTTGCATGAACACTTTTTTTTTTTGCATGAACACTTTTTTTTGCATGAACATTTTTTTTTGTTGCATGAACACTTTTTTGCAAGAAGACTTTTTTTTTTTTTTTTTACAGGAATATCATTATGTTCAAAACTTTTTGCATGCATACTGAGGAGTAATGTCTTTTACATGGAAATCCCATTTATGTCCAATGATTTCACAAGTTTATGTGAATAATACACTTAATTTTGTTTGCACCTGTGGGGCAAAGTTTGAAGCACACACACGCACACTAGCACACACACGCACACTAAGGGCAATTTTTGAATGCCAATTAGCCTAATCAGCTTGTCTTTGGACTGTGGGAAGAAACTGGAGTACCCGGAGGAAACCCACAAATCACAGGTAGACTCAAGGCTGGAATCCAGACCCTGAAGGTGCAGGCGACCAAGCCACTGTGCCACCCTGAGAATGTGTGCCATGCCTTAAGGCCATGCATGTCTAATTTCACCGAAGTCTCAATGAAGTAAGCAGGTACCAAAAGTCTTATTGGTCTATACTGTAAATATAGTGCTGTTCCCACTATAGCACTCAATAAGTAGAGAAAGTCTTTCTACTACAGTTTATTTGTTTGGTTAGGAAGCTGGGTGAGGGTGATTCTGGTTGATCAGTGTTCATGAGATCTTTTTTGCTTATTGTACTGTTTTACTTTACTTAACAGCTTACAGCCATATGAATCGTAAGTGACCCACATATAGTCAGGTTAATAAATATTTGCACAACTGGATTGTTATTTTACCTGTCTACTGTGTAATACTTAGTTGATGTTAAATAATGTGTAGACTTTCTTATTTGATTTGAGGGTGAACACTGTAAGAATCAGGTGAACACTGTAAGAATTACAGCACTGTTGATAAGTGCCCCGAGCCTTTTAATGAAGCAAAAGTAATTGGACATTTGTACAACGTAGTTTGGAACCAGATGCTGTGTTTCTTCCCTAGTGATGCTCGGCCAGCCCTTCAGTTCATGATGGTTTTTTGGCACTGTTTGCCTTCAGTTTATAAAATGCACTGGCCTTTGCACCGCATGTAACTCTTTGCCCAAAAATGTGTACTTTACAGTATGCCTTGGGTCATACAGTGAGTTTTAAAGCTTAAATAAGGCGGGGGGGCTTTTGATTGTGCACAATTACGGAACATAGTTATGAAAGTAAAAACTACCTTTATTTCTCTATATAATCTCCTGCTACACTAATGCACTCATCCTAGCATTTCACCAATGCTTGGGTACCATCAGGCTAGAACATTTGCTCAGTACGCTAGAGCCATGATGAGCCTAGCTGAAACGCTGGCCTCCCAGGAACTCCGTTAATGTCCCAAACATGGAAATGGCTTGGAATGAGGTCGGGACTGTACGTACGGGGGCTGCGGCAATAACTTTTAGCAGAGTTCCTGTAATGCGATGTGTTGCTGAATAATTGTGTGTTACAGTTCCACACTGGTGAAAAGGTACAGTATCTCTCGAGGTTCCACTCGCTGAATGTTCACAGGAACGACTCCAGTGGGCTCTGAGCCACCTCGACCGGAATCGTCATTCATGGACATACGTGCTTGTTTGCACCATTTAAATGTTTTAATTCCATCACTCACTTAGCTCATCACAAGTCCCGGTTTGACTTGAACGTACTTTTAGAATTCCTCCTGCTGCTTATTATTATTAGTAATAATAATAATAATAATAATAATATTGATAGTGTGCTTAATAAAATTTCAGTCAGTTATTGTACTTTTTTTCAGAACAGTGAACGTTTAAATTAATTGAAAATGGAAATCTCGGTCTGCTATATTATGGCAAGGCCTATTTTTACTGTATTGAAAATATATCACTATACTGAATCTTTTGCGTTATTAAAACATATGACTGAAAAGCACAGTGAGGTTTCCGCTTACCCTGCTGCTAGTTAATGAATATACTGTAGTAGTAAAAATGTCGACGTACCAGATGAAAGGTTTCCCCAGGTTTCCCCAGGCCACAACACACACAGATTACAGTAACATTGCAGTCAAATAGTGGACCATTAGAAAAAAAACAACAAAAAAAAAAAACGAGACCCTTGCACTCTCAAATCTGTTTCTAAATCTTAAAATATTTGAATGTAAAATGTTTCATGTTTTACCTCAGGACACTGCCGCAAGTCTGACTGTGGATCCGTGTCGACTCGGATTTTCCCAGGACTCCTACACTGTGTTTATCCCATGGGAGCAGCTGCAGGGTCACAGCATTGTCAAAGGTAAGCGCCGGGAGTGTGTTTAATGAATCAGGCGTGCTCGTGTGGGTGTTCTTTGTTTTCCTCCCACAATGCTTTCGGGGAACAGGTCTTAGTTTTTGCATTCGGTCACTTCTTCTCTCACTTCTCTCTCTCTCTCTCTCTCTCTCTCTCTCCGGTTCGAGTACATAAACACAGCCTGTGGTCCTCGACGGCTGCTGACGATTCCTCATGTCGGTTATGAGGCTTACTGTACATGTTTTTTTCAGAGCTAACACGGTGATATACGAGTGTTCTGCTATGATGGCGAAAACTGATCTGCTGAAGTCTACTGATTGCAACAAATATGCGTATAATTCTTTTTTTTATTATTATGAGATTATCGCCAAATGAGGCCCCATAATAATATAATCCACATTAAATGAGCAGTCGAGCAGCGAGCGCGGCTGTCTGTAGTCGGGAAAGTGAAATCTTCCGTCCGTCTCCCGCTGTGTATATTTGTTGGTGAATCCTCCTCCTCCTCCTTCTTCGCTCCCCTCTTCTTCATCCACCGTGTTATGAGCGTAATTCAGTTCCTCTATTCTTCGGTCTTCTTTTCTCGAAGACTCCAGCATTCCATTTATTTGCCAATTCTCTTTTCAGTAACTGTGTGTACTTGTGTGTGTTGTCCCAGTAACACTAGAATAAGCTTTATCGTGCGGATTTTTCTGCGCTGGTGCCAGGAGGTAGAGAGAGAAAAAAAGAGAAGAATTGCAAGAATGTCTCATGCAAAACTGCCCAAGCTAATTGCATCGCGCGCATTGTGATGAAATCAGGTGATAGCTTGGGTACGAGAATAGACAGTGTTTATGCATCGCGTCTTGCTGTGATGTGCTGTCGGGATTTGTTATAAACATTTTTGCAAAACAGTTTGTGCTGCTTTTTTTTTTCTTTTTTTTTTTTTTTTCCCCCGAGATCACAAGTTTCAGTTCCACTGCTTTACTTTTTGATATTTAACTTTTTTAACAAGCTGTCCAACAGTGTCCAACAAGGGATTCGGGGAAAGTTTTATACTGGGTAAGGAAGTCGATTCCAAGCCTTGGTACAACTTAAAATACAATGGGTGTTCAAGTCAAACCGGGACTTTTGACTTCTCTCTTTATTTGTCTCAGCATTTCTCTGGAAAGTTTCCTCAGTACGCTGGATCCTTGTTCAGACTAACCTGCTTCAAAGAAATACATGGAAATACTGGCCTCCCAGGAACTGCTTTAAATGTCCCAAACGTGGAAATGGCTTGGAATGAGATGAGGTCAGAACCATACTGTACATGGGATGTAGCAATAACTCCCCGCTGAGTTCCCGTAATGTGCAAGTGGTGTTGGTGAATGAAAGTTACTTTTGACAGATATGAGAGTTAAAAACTCCTTTATTCCGCTATATAATCCCCTGCCACACTAATGCACTTATCCCAATATTTCACTAGTGCTTGGATACACCTCAGTGCTCCTCAGTACGCCGGAGCCATGATCAGGCTGCATGCTTCATATCTGAAACGCTGGCCTCCCAGGAACTTCCTTTAATGGCCCGAGCATGTGGAAATGTTTTGGAGCGAGGTCAGGATTATGCAGAGGACGTGGCAATAACTCTCAGCCGAATTCCTGTAATGTGCAAGTGGTGACTGTGCGGTGAGTTCGCACAGGCAGATGCATCTCTTCTGCACGGTTGTGAAAAGTCATCCATCGATTTTCAAGGATCAGGCGTTCCCCTTGATGTTCACAAGGACATCGTTCACATTTTCCAAAATTTTGCACTACTCAGATTTTTACTGCGGCTAAGAGTCTCACCGTGCTTGAAGTCTTCTGTAAATGTCTATTGGTTGTTCATCTACAAGTAATGACAATCCCAAGTCCCGGTTTGATTTGAACACTTCTCGTACTTTAGAATGCATCCTGCTGCTCTTTGTTCATTGTTCTTAGTCATGTCATAGAAATGAACGGAATGGACCACACAAGCACTGTGTCCTGTCCAAGTCCCGGTTTGACTTGAACGCCCCTTAATAATTAGATACTGTCCTGGTGTTCATTTTTTGATGCATGTAAGGAAACGTCTAGGGGTAAAAATGTGCAGATGGAGTTAAACTGATTATAAGGAGCTCGTATCACACTTAGTGTCAATCATGTCCGTATAACCGATTGTTGTAGCTCACGCAGCAAGGTTTAGGCAGGTGACAGATAAAAGTTAAAATCGAATCATATAAAAGACAATAATGGACCATGCTTTTTTTTTTTTTTTCTTCTGGAAGATTTACGCAGCTTTGCACAAGAAAGGCAGCTTTATGAATCCACAGGAACCACTTTGCTGATAGCGTTGAGTGGCTCATCAGTCGATTTCGTTTGCTCAGTGCAATTTTAGTTAATCTCTGCCAACACCTCGCCCCACTTTTGGAGCGCACACTCGATTCGCTTTTTTACTCTACATCTCACCAAGAAATTGGTGACAGGTCTTGCGTTTTCCGACCACTTGTGTGCTGAATAATGACATGTCATTATCACTCAAGCCACACTTCATTACATTTCCAGATTTTCACTTTTTTTCCCGGATGTAATTGTAGTAATACTGTAGGTAATGAATGCACACACAGCCGTAAAAGCTTCTTAAAAAGGGAAGTTGGTCAATGTTTGAAAGAGCTCTCGGGAGGGATAAGTGTGCTTGTTTGAATCACAGTGCTGTCAGATTTTCCTTCTATAGTTGGTAATGGTGGGAGTCTTGATTTTGGTTCTGTTGGTCAGGTGGATTATATTCCAAACAGTAAATGAGACCAATAATGGTTTAGAAAAAAAGCTTATTTATGCAATAAGACATTTCTGCACTAGTTGTCATGATTCCACAGACTATTCTCAGTGCACAGCAGCGTTAAACCATAAATTATAATGTTCAGATTCACAACCATTATCCCACCATGGGCAACAGAAACATGCAGCGAACAAAACTATTGCTATTATAGGCAGGAGTACATTTTTACTGTACTTTGGACTGATGTGCGTTTTGTAGCTGTGCTTTTTTTTTGACAGCTCACCCGGGGCGCTGAATGAGACTGACGAACTGGACTGATGGAGAGAGACAGAGAGGTTAAATGTAAAGCCTCTCCTACTAAGAACAGCAATAGGTTCCCCTAAGTACAAGACGAATCAGTACGTGCGTGCTCTTTCTCTCTTTCTCTCTTTCTCGATCACCCTTTCTCGCTCTCACAAAATTGATTTCCGGAATATTGTCTATAGTCGGGGAGCTGCTATCAACGTGTTCAGGAGGCCTGTATTAGCAATATTAGAAATCGAATAAACGCAATGCTATCCGCTAGCAGAGCTGTCAAGATCGAATCGGATTGAAGCAGGGTGAAGCCACTGAGAGAGGCACCTGACAGAAGTCTTTTGTACCTTAAGCATCTTTAGTACAAATTGTTGTATATAGTATGTTTTCATGTCTGCATTATATGTGTAATAACCGTTTACCAAAGGTAAAGTTAAAATAATGAATAACATTAGAGAAGGATATTTGCATGCATGTAAAGAAAACTATATATAAATGTATAATATATATATATATATATATATATATATATATATATATATATATATATATATATATATATTTTTTTTTTTTTTT